>JAUEKR010456122.1:0-11680 GCA_031762895.1 Corambe burchi
CTGTCTGCAACTCTTTTCTCATCTTTTTTTTTTGTTGTTGTTTGTATGTTTGTTTTTTGTTTGTTTTTGTTTGTTTTGTTTGGCTTTTCTGCTTATTTAGGAGCACCTTCTAGCGGCACTACTCATATCACTAATAATAACGGAATGCTATTATTAGATGTTATTCATTCAATCTATTTATAATTATTTTTTCTAGAATCTTTCTCACACACTCTCTCTCTCTCTCTGTCTCCCTCTCTCTCTCTGTCTCCCTCTCTCTCTCTTTCTCCCTCTCTCTCTTTATCTACCTCTCTCTCACTCACTCTCTCTCTATGAAAAAAATGATATTAAAGATATGAATTCACGCAATAATGCATACTCTATACACATTCAAATTTTATTTTTGGTTTTTACATACATAACCATAAATTAATACTTTGATTTATACCAAACAACCTGTTGCCTGAGTCTATAAAAAAAAGTTAATTGCTAATTTCAACTGGTCTATCTCTTTTTCTCTTTAATTGGTAAAACTAGACATATTATAATGTAACAGTTGTGTAGTAGAATTGGATACCCTAATATACGAATCATTTAAACATTTTGATAATTAGTAACATTATTGCTATACTATATTTAATCTTGTTATAGATTAATTGATAGTTGTAATAATAGGGTATTTGATGTTATAATGCTAGTAGAAGTAGATGATTAATAGTAGAAGCATAGTTATTACATGTATCAGTTATAGAAGAAGTAGTAGTAATGTTAATAATCTTAGTAGTAGTGGTAGTAGTAGTAGTAGTAGTAGTAGTAGTAGTAGTTGTAGTAGTAGTAGTAGTTGTTGTTATTGTAGTAGTAGTAGTAGTGGAGGATAAGATGAAGAAGAATTAGTTGATGTTTTATTGTTGATTTGATGCTGTTGTTGTTTGTTTGTTTGTTTGTGTGTGTGTGTGTGTTTTGTCTTATTTGGTTTTGTTATTGGGTTTGTTTGTTTTTCGCTGGGGTTCTTTTTTATATATGTGTGTGGGGGAGGGCGGGGGAAGGAGCGGTTGGAGAGGAGATTCGGAGTGGGGTTGATTGGGTTGTTGTTTTGTTGTTGTTGTTTTTTTTTGTTTGTTTGTTGTTGTTTTGTTTGTGTTTTGGTTGTTCTTTTTTTTTGTTGTTGTTCGTTGTTTTGTTTTGTTTTGCTTTGTTTTTGCTTGTTTGCTTGATAACTAGATAGATATATAGATAGATATAGCGAGAAATAGAGAGAGCTAGAGAGAGAGAAAAGATTGGGAGAGGCTGAGAGAGAAAAGAAAGATCGAGCTATAGAAAGAGAAGTATTCATAGTATACTATTATTGACATTGTCATTACTAACGTACATTCATCAAAGTACTTATAGTACCAATATTAATTATGCTTATAATACAGTAGTATCATATATTAAAAATTTCCTTATTAAGATTACTTAATTAACTTATAAATCACATATTTCAAATTATCATTCTTACCAATAAATGCAAGCAAAGTGAGTAATCCCAGCCACATGTTTGAAAGATACTTTGTTTTATAAATCACTGTTTTCAATATTTGATAACTCCAATCGAATTAAAAGAAAGTAACACACAAGTTTTTAATCGTTCATAAACTAAGCGTTTCTGTTAAAATCACCCTAGATTATCGAATGAATAATAACAAAGAAAATTAGACTAATACAAACTTGTGTAGTGGTATGTATATTATCTTAACTCAACGATTGGAATTTAATTATCGAGACTATATTATAGACAGTATAAATTAATAATGATAACAGTATGCTTATCTTCGTAAACACTAGTTAAATTGATATTTTATAAACAAAGCTCTTCTATTACCTTATCCAGTCAATAACAAAGTTGACTATTCTATATATCTAGGTGACCCGTCTTGTTTTGCGTTTAATCAATTCAGCAATCACGATTTAAATATCTCTTCTAATTGACTAGGACAAGATAAATAAATGATAATAACAGTATGCCTATCTTTGGTATAGATAATAGTTTATAATACATACAAATTACCCAATGCATTTATTAGTCATGCTCGAAATAACAAAATCCAGGCTAAATATCCGTATTATCTGCCACTCAATGAAAAACAGCACAGTATTATAATCTATATAGACCGATAATGATTGTCGTTCTGTCTAGACTAAGAAGATCTAGTCTTTATATATGTAGACTTTACATCCGTGTGTTGAAAAAGAAAATAAATAATAATAGAGTATAGACTAGTCCTATCAAGTGTCATGAAACATTAGCTAACAAAATTCAAACCTCTCTGTCTCTCTCTAAGTAATCAAGCAATCGACCTACAACGGTGAGGCATAACATGTATTCATTACAGCTAACTAGACTAGATACCCAGACCGGTATATCTAAATAGAGAGTCTAGATCTAGATATCTCTATACTTCTATTAATGCTACAGCTCTTATCAGAATGACATTGAAAAGAGATCAATGAAAAGTCATCGATAGCGCTCGACAGTCTCTAGTCACATGATTAGACCTAGAACAGAAAACAACAATGGTATCAACGCTGCTATACTGCTATACTCGACTGCTGCTTTTAATGCTATTGCCAGCTTTTGCATAATTTGTACTGTTGACTAAAGTATGAAATCCATTCGACCGATTTTGAAGTAAAATTGATACAGCTGAAAAATTAGCCCTCAAGTTCAATAGTTATATAGATAACTTTTAGAGACTTCATCCAAAATTAAAGCAATGCTTGTTTCCTTGCAATCGAATTTTTAGCGCGAAGAGCTTTGTTGACAGATTTTCAAGAAAAGTCCTTATCTTATAGACTTATTATAAGGCGCGTAGGGCTTATATTATTATTAACGCTGCCAGATCATTACTACTACAGTCAATCGCACTAATTAACTGTCAGCTTAAGTCAAGTTTTAGTTTGTAGTGTGACTCGCGTGTTCGATTTATTGATCTATCGAAGGAATTCAGCTATCGGTAGGCACGCCTTTGAAAGCAGGGCTTCGACTGTGTCACTGACATTGATACAAAGTTAAACCAATGCTACAATGGAATCTCTAATTAATTGGATTCTTTGTTTGTTTTTGTTTTTTAATCGTCCCGACACAACATCGCAACGCATCGACCGGGGTTCGAACCCACAACGAGTAAGAATATCATGGAAATATTTAATTTAGAATGATATTTGGATATTGAATTTTATTAGAGATTATATAAATCATGAATTATTCAAGCACATTTTTAATTCTTCATCAGAATATGTCAGCAGTGACTTAGGACTGTAATATATAGCGGTGACTGTAATCTTGTTATGCATGATTAACTTGTATGTAGAGTTACGCAAATGGCGAAGATTACGAAATTATTGATTGACGAAAACATGAGAAGCGTGCACAAATTTGTATGTATATATAATTCAGGGCTACCAACCCCTCATACCAAAAATCAAGGACCAATGGCCAATAATTATTAGGGATTTCAAGTATAACAAATGAGGAATTTGAAGTGAATAGTGGGATTTTGAGTGGAAAATTAAGAAATAATTGAAAATTGTTGACAAGTCAGAAGATCATTATGCACTAATAGCTGTATTCACCATTAAATACTAAACACACAAAAATGAGCAAATAGTATAGAGTCTATCAATTTAAATTCTGCACCCAAATTACTAAAGTTAGATCGAAATTGAAACAAATCAAATCTGAAGAAAAGCTGCTGTGATATACTGTTGTGGTAAAAAAAAATATATTGATGGTTGAATGCTATTTAGTTAGAATCTGAAAAATTGAGGATTTCCAGTCAATTTTCAGGAATCCCGGATTGAGACTTAGAATTCAGAGTATCCCTAAAATTTCACAGTAGTTGGCAGTCTTGATATATTACATTCATTTGTATACTAAGTTATTGATATGTTTTAATTTCATAGTATTACATTCGTCGCCTTATGAACAAAATCCTTTAAATAACTAATAATCATACATAATGATTAAGGCATTATTTCAAAACATAACTACGTATTAGTCTAAGCACTTTGAAACAATTGTAAATCACCTATATAGAGAGAGAAAGAAAGAGATAGAGAGAGAAAGAAAGAAAGAGAGAGAGAGCGAGAGAGAGAGAGAGAGAGAGAGAGAGGAGAGAGATAGTCTAATTAGTAGTATTGATATCTGGTACACTTATTAAATTAAAATTAAAATAACAATGATGTAATGTTGATATTTAATTTTACTTGATTTATCGGATTTCAATGATATAATTCCTTTGCTTACGTAACCGTAACTTTTCGTTTCTCTCTCTCTCTCTCTCTCTCTCTCTCTCTCTCTCTCTCTCTCTCGCTCTCTCTCTCTCTCGGTCTCTCTCTCTCGCTCTCTCTCTCTCTCTCTCTCTCTCTCCCCTCTGTCTGTCTGTCTATCTCTCTCCTTCTCTCTCCCACTCTCTCTCTCTTTTTTCTTTCTCTCTATAGATAGATATAACTCTCTTACTCTCTCTATTTCTTCTTCGCTCTACTATCTATCTTTGTATCTATGTCCCTCTCTCTCACTATATCTCTATTTCTCTCTCTCTATCTCTCTCTCTCTCTCTCTCTCTCTCTCTCTCTCCTTATCTCTTTCCTTTTCAGTATACCACAGTGTTCAACAATCATAATATAGGTTTACCTTCCTAAAAACAAAATACAAATCCTCCACTTAATACTTCTAAGATAAAGATATTTGTAAACCCAACTCAAAATAAAGGCTTTATACCTATATTTGACTTAACTAGCACTGGTAGAATTTTTTTGATTAACTAGCTATCAATCTATAATAGGCCATGGCTAAGCTGACGCGTGTTCTGCGTTTCCTAGCAGCAGTAAACAAACCCGCAAATCCGTGCGTCAATACAATATTATAGATATCATAGAGGTCTAGATATAGACTAGACGTCTACTATAATAAGGGTACCACTCTGAGTGAAAGCAATAAGCCGCAATGTGTCTTTCTAGACTCGTTTTATAGTTTAATACGCAGCGAATACTTATTTACTATGCACACACGCACACGACACACGTCATTGGCATACATAATTAATACCCATACGCATTGCTTCAGACACACAGAGCAGTGGCTATTGAGATTTGGTGTTAGTAAAAAAAAAAAAATAAAGAAGTAAAACTTGTTCGTATATAGCGCATTTAATTTATCACGAAAGTCTCAAGGCGCTTAACATCTCGTTTACTCCCCAGCCAACAGCAAACATTTAACACTGACGAGACATTCGCATGTTAGGCGGGTTACAATTCTTTTTCCGACAAGACAGATGTCTTAGCGGCAAAGTACTCTATTTCAGTGAGGCAATCGACGCAGATTTCTTGTCGAAGGAAAAAATCGCAGTAGCGGCCGGGAATTGAACCAGGGATCATTGCCGTATCAGCCACAGCAGTTCGACACTTCTACCAACTGAGCCAACCACACCGTAGTAGTGGTGCGATGTCTTTCTCTGAATCAATCGACATGGGATCGAAACCAGGGTGGACAAAATATGCGTTGTCTTTAGCGTTTTCCACATCCCTGATGTTAGGGTAGGTGTGATCTGGTATCAAATGTCCGGTCGAATACGGACGAAAAACTAGGAGGTCACGTGTTTGTACCTTAACACGTGAAATATACATTTGTTGTTAAAAATCGCAAAAGAGCAAACTGATAAAAGATAATTTTAAAATTTATTCCTTGGCAACAGTAATACTCAAGTATATTTATATCTGCAAAAATTGAAAAATAAAGAAGCCCTACTTAAGCACGCACACTGAGCCTCCTTAAAAAATAATAACATGCACTAATTCACACCCCATTTTCAAATATACCGTATATAGCGTTTACCCATACGCCGTAATGTATAGTATCTTCTCTACTATGCTTTCTTTAGTCGATACGGGTATCTAATGTTGTGTGGCTCTGTGGTCTTGTGATAAGGTATTCAGCTGTGAATGAGAGGTCGTGGGTTTGATTTCGTTTAGCCGTGTCGCAAAGTTAAATCCTTGGGAACAGTAGTTGTTTGCATACACTTTCTCAACCCATTCAAGTGAAATGAGTACCCTACCATAGACGGAGATGGATATTGTCGGAATGCTAGAAAAGCATACCTTCAAAGTGGCTATTATGTATACTCTGCCAGGGACCTTTTGTAATGCGGTCTGAGCATTTTTTTTTTAATAAGTGGGAAATTGCTGCATAAAAGCCATTTATTTATTTATGCATTTATCTAATTCATGTTGAAATGGGATTGTTCTTCGATAAGCAAGCGTTTATTTATACGAGTAAAATTATGCGTCGGTGATTTATTAATATTCAGTGTTATTGATTCAAATTGTCAATTTTCTACCTTAAGTAAGAGTAAACAAAACGCAGGCCATACCCACATGACCATACAAATTGATAATACATAATAATAAATAAATAAATAAATAATCCTGACGGGAAATTGGTCTTCTTGGATTTCCACCGTAAACCGATAGTCGCTAGAAGTACAAACGCCACGAACGTAAGCAATTCGTGTAAATTATAAACTTGCTCAAGGGTTAATCATCACAATGCCTCTATCGAGAATTAAACCTGGAACATTTTGATTCGGAGTCTAATAACTTAATTGCTCAGTCAACATGACACCGGTGGGCAAAAGCAATTTTTTTTAAATATTATATGATATTGTCTATTTTAAAACAACCGTACTTGGTATAAATAACTCGGTTGTTGTATTTTTGCATCAGTTTGTGTTACTTTATGATTTTGGGATGAAGCGTTCAGTTTGTGACCAAGAGGATGTGCATTCAGATCCACCTAGCGAAGAACCAAAGCTAAATCATCATGAAATGATTCTTACAAACATATTTCTCTCCCCCCCTCCCCCTCCCCCACAGGTGCAATGAGTACGATCATTAAAACCATCATTAAAGCGAATTTGCGTTGTGCCGATGCTATGCGCCAAATTGGTCCAGCACATCCGACTTCAGCGTTGTGCCCACATTAGTCTGGTATCTACCCTTTGGCCTGCCCGGCATGGTTGAACCTGGAGCTCCAGCTGGTATAGCCCTCCGGATCAGTCAGTGCACACAAGCCAAGGAAAATGAATACTCGACCATAAGCAGTCATAGAATCCTGTCAGAATGATGCACCGATTATATAGCATTTGTGTATTATGTTCCTGTGTTATGTCATGTCCAGCGAATGCTCGTCTTGAAATACATAATAATGGGGCTAGTGATAATGATGACCGATTTTTATCTTAAAATAAACTAGCAACTAGGACATATAGTGAGTATGTATTACGTATATCATAGTGTGTGTATAGTGTTACCTCTCTAAGTTTGCCTTCGTAGGGATTTGATAATCATCCCGATTACCCGGGTTTGTCGACTTACACAGGGGTGAATTGAAAACAGTATTCGTGTCAATGAATGTCAATTTGACGGGTTTCACATTATTGAGGGACCCAATTAAAGAGGTTCAACTGTATACGTAAAAAAACATGGATGCATTGACCTTTTAACATATTGGAAATCAATGGAGTCAACATTAGAACCACTTAAGCGCATATTGACCTTGGAATAATGAATTTTAGACAGCATTTTACGGTCCATGATATAACTATAATGGTAAAAAGCATTAACTGATTGATTTTATCTTTTAGTCCGCTTCAGTTTATTTACATGGTTAATGCTTTAAGTGATAGTTAATTTGCACTTTCTGATAATGGATTTGACCCATTTTGACACATTTTATCTTTAAATGGAAATGGTATTACTATTTTAAATTTTAATATTTATGTCTACATAAGAGTACGGTTGTCAATCTCTCAAACCAAAAATAAAAGATCCATGCCATGAAAATTAGGTGTAGTTAGCTCAGTTGGTAGAGGTGTCGAACTGATGTGGCTGTTACGGCAATGACCCCAGGTTCGGTTCCCGCCCGCTACTGCGGTTTTTTCTTGGGCAAGAAATAAGCGTCGATTGCCTCACTGAACTCTGGAGAAATAGAGTACATGGCCGTTAAGGTAGCTGTCTTGTCCGAAAAAACAATTGTAACACGCCTAACAGGCGAATGTCTTGTCATTATTAAATGTTTGTTGTTGACTAAAGGAGTAAACGAGATGTAAAGCGCCTTGAGACTTTGGTGATATGTGTGCTATACAAGAACAATCTTTACTTTAGGTATATAGGATAACAATTAAGGATATATAATCATCGTAGCAGAGCTGCAGAATGATCAATAGCATAGCTGCTTTTGCATTTCATACAAAAAATACCAATTTACCGAATAATTATATCCCAAAATTTCAAACTATGCACGAGAAGATGCTTACCAGCTCATTTGAAGCTAAAATCAAAGCAAAGACTTTCGGCGCTCGGTATTTTTAATTATAAAAATAAAAGTGGGAGTTATACACTATAATTATTTTCGCTAAGAAATGTAGATTGCTTTGTGCTTTTTTTAATCAACCATCTCCAAAATTCATGTTTTCAAAATCGAGGCTTTAGAACTCAGGATATCCCTAAATATTCAAGGTAGATGGCAGTCATGTCTAAGTGAAAGGACATTGATGACTTAACGAATTACTTGAAATCAATAATGCCAATATTAGAACCACTTAAGCGCAAAATATGACCTTGAAATCATGAATTGTAAATACAATAAAATACAAGTACAAGGGCCAATAATTATGATGCAGTATGATTGTATACGGGGAAAAAAAACAATTGACTTCTCGACTACTCTTCGTTTATTTACTTTTATAATGATATTATACTTAATTTGAGAAGACAGGCTATTGGTTACTGAATTGACCGATTTTTATCTAAAATTATATTATGAGCTATAATTATAATATATTTACCGAGTATAAGTATAATAAAAGTATTGATGTTTTGGCCTATAAATGGAAATGAAAGAGTCAATATCAAAGCAAGTTAAGTGCTTTAGCTGACTGAAATTAAGTGAGGGGGGAGTGGAGGGGCTGCAGAATATGGTTGACTTCAAATGAGAAATACCCTCCCTTTATTCTTAAACAGGTTTCTTTTTAATATTTATCAGAACTAATCATAAGAAACAGAGATTATCCATTAAGTTAATCCTAGGATAGACAATATAGAAACGAAAGAGAGGTAAACATAATGAGCCAAAACGGCCATCGGTACCAAATTGCCTTTCGAAGAAAAAAGAACACCTCAACCAATTAAGCTTCTCAGTTTCTACAAAAATGAAAACTTCGTTTCTTAGCATACATCGGTGATTCTTTTTATTGACTAAGTCGAGTGATTGGCTACTAGCTAATATCGATGAGACGTCTTTGGTGGAGCCTACCTGTTTCTATTTATGGTATGCGTTATAAATTGACAAAAAAGAGCAGATAATCATCTTCATACTAAGAGTAAGAGCCAAACATGCCCCCTTAAATCACCATCTAAATATAATTACTACTGACACCACTCCGACATGTCCACTGCTCACCATAAACGATGAAACGTTGAGCATATACTTTTTGAGTGCCCTGCTCTTGATATGAGAGAACAATACCTATCTGAACACCTAATATAGAAAATACACTATGTATATTATATTATACATATACTTACCAGCTTTAAAAAAAAAAAAACTATAGTTACTTTGCCTTGTTTTCAAAACGAAGGGTCATAGCCCCAAGTACTGCAGGATCGGTAATAGAATAATATAAATAAATAAATGTATGCTTATGGAAGCATAAGTAGGAGTAGGAGCTACATTAACATTATTATTGCTTTGTCTAGTCTTGGCCCCTCTTCAACAACCACTGGACTAAGTAAAGAGAAGCCTAGCACAATGGATCGGCTATTTTTTTACTATTAAAAGGCATTGGGCCATTTTTAACTACCTGACACCAGTAGTACCGAAATCTAGTAGCACATCCAGCACATCAATGACCTTATACTTATATTATATGCAAATCGTATTCAACAGACCAGATGTAACTTACAACGAACCCAGCCAAGTACAAGTACTTGTAAGGATGTCGGAGAAGGGTGTTTCATCCAAAATTGCAACAATCGTCATATTTTGGAATAATGTATAGCGGCTGTTCTATGCAAAAAGCATCACTACATCCCAAAATAGCAATTACCGAGTATTCGCTACAAGTGAAGTCTACTGAATAGCAATCTTTTTTTTCCTGGTCTCTTAATGTTGCTACTAGTATAATCAACTGTATAAAATTGTTAAAACCCAATCTTTAGCAGATCTTGAATCTTGTAATTCATTATTAAGATTATAAAAACAATAACAAATAAGACAGGAAATCCTAAATAAAACAAAGCAAAGTAACAAAGGTAGTAGTATCATTTAATATTTTAATGGGATGTTGTTTTTCTTCACATTATTTCATACTCACAACAAAAAAAAATTCATAATTAATGATCTGTGTTGAACAGGTCAATCACACAAAAAAGAAGTTTTAACAAATAAAACCCATTGGCAGATAATGTAGGCGGCAGTCTCACACAAAATTAAGGAATGAACACGAGAACAAAAACGATCAAACAAAAAACAAAATAATAGCAGCGTGGGAATTAATAGTAATAATAATAATAATAATTATGGAATCCGTACAAAATGAATGGCAGTACATATTATATAGATATATTCATATTATAAAAATAAAATCAAAAGTATGTCCGTCAAAGTGTGGCACCTTATTCATTTATCATACAGTGGTGGAAGCAAACAACAAAACCAAAAAATAAGCAGCAGCAATAGTTTAACAACAAATGACCACTCTCATACATACATACATAAATAAAAGCTCATACAAAATATTACAGACAATAAATGGAATCATTAAATTAAAGAGAGAAAAATAATTTCATAGGACAATAAACTACTGTTCGCAAATTGATTATAATATACAACTATATTTCATTATATAAATATATCAACAAATCAAAACATTTTATTGATACACTTCAACTCCTCCTCATAGAAAAAAAAAACTCAACTTATCCAAAAAAAACTATTTATAACAATAAGTTACTCACCAAAATAATAATGCTTTGGCTTTACTTTACTACTTAACAATAAAAAATTACTTCCATTCCGCATTTCAATGCCATATAATTTATAGACAAAATCACCGGCAACTCACAATTCAAAATATGAATATTTTCTCCCCTTATTAGATCACCTTGCCACATACAGTAAAAAATATGTAAGCACTCATAATCACGCACTTATTCCCAAGATTAAACAAAATTTTAACTGTTATATCTTGTTTTTTTTTTCCAACAAAATCTGGAAATATTAACACCACAATTCAGAAAGAAATCTCTAAAAAAAATAAAAACCTAACCATACATATCAATCACTTCATATTTTATCCTAGGAAAGTAATTGTGAAGAGATGGAAAGTTAAAAATTAATCCAGAATTTTCATTATAAATAATAGTATTGAATTTTCATTATAAATAATAGTATTTTAATTAAGGATTCGGCTACAAAAAGAAAAGCCAATGAAATCAAACACAAAACTATTCTAAGCTTAAGTATCAATGCAATTTAAAAAGTGGGAGAGGGGGGATGCTTACAGGCTATAGATGGTGTTGCAAAGCAACAACAAAATTGTGGCACACTACACTCAAACTTTTTATGCAAGATTTTAAGGCAAAATATTTAAGTTAAGCTTATGGA
>JAUEKR010456232.1:0-11680 GCA_031762895.1 Corambe burchi
AAACCGTTCCCGATTGACATGACAGAGAACGAGTTATCTCCACTGCTTGTGGAATGCATGGACGTGAAACTGAAACAAACCAGCCTTGATCCGCTTACCAAATCATGTGGAACTGGGAGTGCTGGAGAGGTGGAGAAGGATAGAGAGAAGGATGAGAAAGGGGATGAGGAAAGAGAGAAGGATAAGAAAGGATATGAGGAAAGAGAGAAGGATGAGGAAGGAACAGAGAATGAGAAGGTTGGGGTTGAAAATAAAATAATTAATTGGGAGACAACGATTGATTTCAAGAATGAGGAAAAGAATTATTTGGAGGAAGGAAAGAAGGATTATGAGGAGGGATTGGGAAAGAATAATATATTGGATGACCAACAGAAAAAGAGAGAAAAAGAAAATGAGGAAGAAGAAAAGAAAGATGGAAGGAAAGAGAGAGATCGTGACGTGATAGACCAAGAAGGAAATAAAGATGTGTTTCGTGAAAAGAAAGAAAGAGAAATTGAAAAGGAAGAAAAGCTTCGTGGCATTAAGGAAATCGAAAGTGAAAGAAAAGAAAAGCTAGGTAGTGGCATGACAGAGACAGATGATAGAGTTAAATTAAACGTTGAAAATATGACACCGTTAGAAATACTTGAAGCTGGTGTTCGTTTGTTTTACAGTGGAGCTCTTGGTCCTACTTCTGCAACTACAACAAATGCAAGCACAGTTAAAACGGCTAGTTGTATTGTTGATAAAACTACCATTCCGGATAATGATGATAATGATGATGATGATGATAATGATGATAATGATGATGATAATAATGATGATGAGGATGATGATGATGTATTTTGTTGTAGCGATGGTGATAGTGATGTTGGTAGCGTAGTTAACGTTGATGTTAGTGGTGTAAGAAGTGACGATACTCTATCTAAAATTAGTCTTCATCATAGAAACCCTAGTCATAACAATATGGATATCCCCTGTGATATTGTTGTTGATCATAGCAAACAACTCGATTTCAAAAAAGGAACAACTATTAAGAATATGAATGTAAGACACGATGTTGGTAGTGCTCATGGTGATGATGGTGGCAATGAAATTGGTGTTGGTGCTGTCGTTGGTGATCAGGATGATGATAATGACAATGAAATTGAATATTATGGTGATGTCGTTGGTGATCAGGATGATGATAGTGACAATGAAATTGAATATTATGGCGATGTCGTTGGTGATCAGGATGATGATAGTGGCAATGAAATAGATGATGTTGGTGCTGTCGTTGGTTATCAGGATGATGATAGTGACAATGAAATTGAAGATTATGACGAGTGTGGTGGGCCTGAGTCGGTGACAGAAGATACCATTTCAAGTAGAATTCCTTCAGTTGACTATAATAATAGTGATGACCAGAATATAGATTTAGTCTTCATCGCTGATGAGAATGGTCACATTGAAAAGAGATCTAATACAGCCTCTTTATTCGATGAGCAGTTTCAATGTTATAATAATAATTGTGTTTTTATTGATTCTGATGAAGATTTACAGCAACTGGACTGTCAAACTTCAACCTCCTTTGTTGATGATAACCTTCGTTATCATACCCATAACTCTAACACTGCGGCTTTCGATGAAAATCCCCGCCAATTTGAAAGTCATCATTCTTCAACATCATATGTTGATGATACTATTGATAACCATAGATATGAAGTTTCTTTGAAGTCTTCCGATGAGAATGCCCTGGAACACAATAATAGCCGTATTACAGCTGCCTCCTCTTTTGAAGATAATTTTCATAATAATTCTACTTGCACTTATATTCATTCTTTTAGCAATGTTCTGCAAGATGATAATAGTCTAATGCATCGGGCACGTAATGAAAAAGACTGTGCTAACAATGACATTATTGATACTGCTGAAAGTGTTGGCTCAGAAAGCGAAATGAAACATACTGCGTTGGTTGCCGAGGCAGGAAAAGGAGTTGCTGGCTGTGATGTAACTAGTCGTTACCGCGATGATGACATAACCCAACCCTTAGACGGGATTGACCAGGTCACCGATTTAGAGCACCAGTGCAGCGTGAAGAATACGGCACTTGAAAAGTACAAGTCTCTTGCCTTGGACGATACGACACTTGCAAAGAATAAGTCTCTAGCCTTGGACGATACGACGCTTGAAAAGTACAAATCACTTGAATTGGACGACATGACGCTTAAAAAGTACACATCACTTGACTTAGGCGAGAGAACCTTTGAAGTCAACAAGTCACGTAACTTGGACGACACGACGCTTGAAAAGAGCAAGTCGTACGATTTGAACGACACATCACATGATACGAGCACGACGTGCGACGCTAATAACAAGTCGTATGCCATCGACGACATGTCGTGTGGTGTTATACGAGTTTCTATTGGAGTCGGAGGTGCTTCATCGTCCACATTATCTTTGTCAAATTCTGCGTCGTCCTTGTTTCAAAAATCGCGTTCCTTACACGACAAGAAAACGGAAGAAAACGACGCACACCCTCGCACTGCAGCTATTGGCCGATGTCTGTTTCAAGACTCTTGCAATTCTTGTAGTTTCAGCTGCTGTTGTCTTTCTATCATCGACGGCAATAATAAGGACAACGATGATGAAATAAGCAACGAAGCCAGTAACAGTGAGCCTGTACTGAAGCATACTTGTGACGAGGAAGAAAATGTACTTGGTGACATGCGAAATCGTGGAAGACTTGAAAATCAAGAATTACAATCAAATAATAGTAGTAGTACTGATAATAAGAGGAAGAGTGATATTATAGAGAATGATAATGGTGAAGAAGATAATGATGAAAGACGAAATTTTAGCCATGATGACTTGAGAGATGATTATGAAGAACTGAGGAAGTTGAGGTTGATTGAGGATGAAAGAGTAAGGAGTGAAGCGATGGATGGTGAGAATGAATATGAAAATAAAGCAATGAGGAGGCGTGGAGATAATGAAAATAATGGAGTCGACGAAGAAGTGAATAAGATTATGAATAATGACATGATTAAAACAAATAAGAATGTGAGAGCGAAGGAAAAAGAGGAATCTATCGAGATTACCGACTATCCATCTATTGAGATAAACAACACAAACGATGATAATAATATAATGAGTGATGCAATGATTTCAAAGATACATACAAATGAATGCAGTGAATTACTTGAAGAAGATATAACGAACAAGAGTGATATTAATTACTTATGTGACGCCGAAAAGGAAAATTATGAGTTACAAAGCTGCTTTCACCTGAAGCGTGACATAATTATTACTAAAGAAGGCGTAGAAATGCGTACAGAAGAAAAAGAACAAGATTTAACAACAGCAGCAACAGGAGAAGTAGAAGTTGAAGTGCGGGCAGCGTCACCGATTTACCTTGACAAATTCGGTCGGCCAGAAATGCTAGTAGATGAAAAGGGCTTCGCAGACGACATTGCTAATCAAAACAAAACGGAGCGCATAATAATTTCATCCATTCAGCAGAATGAGGTCTGTGATTGTGATGATTGCGCTCTTCATCAAACCGTGAAGGACACGGCTAGAGTTAGAGGAGAATGCCGTGGTTATTGTTGTAGTGGTAGTGGTGGTGGAGAAGAAGGCCGTGGTTATGACTGTAGTGGTAGTGGTGGTGGAGAAGAATGCCGTGGTTATGACTGTAGTGGTGGTGGGGGAAAATGTCGTGGTTATGGTTGTAGTGGTGGTGGAGAAGAATGCCGTGGTTATGACTGTAGTGGTGGTGGAGAAGAATGTCGTGGTTATGGTTGTAGTGGTAGCGGTGATGGTGGTAGGGATGATAATACTAATCGAAGTGGTTGTTGCATTGTTTCAAACTTAATAGAAAAAGCACAAGATGATATTAATACTTTGCCAATTGATCTAGTATCATCAACCGTGACTGATATTGCGAGTGGGAGGAGCGTACAGAAAGAAGAAACAGTTAGCTGCTATTATTATGAAAGAGATGAATCTAGTGTTGATGAAAGAGGCCATATTGGCCATGAGGGTAAAACTATAATTGTTGAACAAGAAGAAAAAGTAGAACAAGAAGAAAAAATTAAAGGAAAAGGAGTTGGAGGAGAACGGGTAGAAGGCGAAGGAGGAGCAGAAGAAAAAGGAGGAGAAGAAGAAGAAAAGGAAGAAGAAAAGGGAGTAGTAGAAGAAGAACAAGAAAAAGAAGAAGAAGAAGGAGGAGGAGACGTAGAAGATGTGGGAGTTGGAAGTGGATCCGCGTTGTTTGGTCGGTGTCGTTGTCAATTGAAAGACGGTAACCAGTCGAGCTTGTCGCATCCATACAAATGCTATGATTGTGATTGTGACACTAGTTGCTGTAATAGCAATAGCAGTCGCAGCAGTCGTTGTTGTTACTGCAGTGTTAATTCGAAACCTATTAGCGACGGTGATGGTGGTGGTAATGGAAACCAAGAAGATGACACCTGTGGATTAAAAAAGTCATCTACGCGTTGCACATGCATTGAGAGCCTCGGATTACGTACTCATCATTATAGTGGAATTCAAGAAAGGACGGTAATTCATAATAAGGACGAACATACAAATTGTGCCCCTTTGAAGGAAGATTGTCGTGGTGATAGTAATAACATTGTTAGTGATTCTCACCTAATTAAATTATGTGATTCAAATCAAGAGAAATCACCACTATTGGAAGTTAATTATTCGAATTTGGCTTGCGATTCAAATCATCAGGACTTGGATGGTTCAAAAATACAGGCATGCAATACCAACAATGTAAGTAGTATTGGTGGTGGTGTATTTATAGAAGACATATTTGCAAAGACAGGAGAAGGAGGCATAATTTGCCAAGTTGATAATCATGATGATAATAAAGGGTCTAAGTCGTCTAACATAAACAATGTTTTGAAACCAACCTCTGCAGAACACGCTGTCTTTTCTGAATCGTTAGAGCGAAGCATTGATGGTCTACTAGATAACGGTAATGCAATAAGCATTAACTTTACCAATTCATTCGACTCGGGTGATACTCTATTACAAATATCTACATCTGACGACCCGAACTCCAGCTTTGCTATATCCGAACAGCAGAATAATATAAGCCTTGAATGGGATGACACTTCGGATATAACAAGCTCATTCCATTCTGGCTTTTGTGAAAGTTGTGATTCGTTTCATTCGGCTAATAGTGATTCCATTCGAAGAGGATTCAGTTCTAGAGAAGGATCCGCTGATTCTGATCGGATTGGCGGTTCTGTTTTCGAATCGAGTAAACGTGATAATTTTGAAAGCAATAACGATGCGATATCCAATGTTCTAACACCTTTCGATGAGGATAAAGATGATGATAAAGTCATTATACCAGCGGATGTGAATGACAATGATACTATTATACCTGTTGAAGTATCTGAAATTGAATATTGTGGGCTAAGAAGAGAAGAAGAAAACAATTCACTCAAGCAGGATTACATTGATGACTGGATTTCCAAGGAAGCTTATGATTCATGTGATTTCGACCGGGCTACTGTAAGTCTCGCAATAGAAAATCAAAGTTCAATTTTCAGAAAAGATCAGTCGTATTTGTCGCCATATTTCCCATCATTGGATCCTCGTGACAATCGTAGGACTAATATTAGTCTGTCACAGTGTTACAGTTCCATAAAAAGTTCGAGTTCGAGTGAATCTGATGAAGAATATTGTGATGTAGTAGACAAAGGAGAAGATGAAGACAACGATCCTAACGATATCACGCCTGACTTTAATCAATGTTGGGATTTGATAAAGGAAACGGATATTTCAAATTGCCTGTCATCGCATGAAGACAGCTACGCTGATAGACAACTTGATGATGAAAATGACGGAGATGATTTTTGTGGTTATGAATCTGAAGATAGAACAAAATTTGAAGAAGAAGAAGACTTTAAATTTTTGACATTGTCTAAACTCTATCGTTGGAAGTTTGATGAAGAAAGTAGTATCGGTAACTGTCCGATAAGGGAATTTTCACCGGAGGAAGTTAAAATTTTACGTTTAAATTTAAAAATGAGGGAAGAACGAGTTGGGTCTGTGGTGCGTGATTTGACAATTTCTGAGGATCAGGGAACTTCTGTAGATGGTCCGAACTTAGCGGGTTCAAGGAACAAATATGGTGAAAGACTGAGTACTACTAGCACTAAAGGAATAGTTGCACAAGACACAGCTGCTGAAAATACCAATCTCGCCGCTGCTAGTTCTATTTCTACATTCGAGTCTAAGTATAAGTGTGTTGATAATAATAAAAGGGCCACAAAGGTGACGTTAGATAGACATCCTCATCATTGCAGTGACTCTTGTGTGGACAATGTACGAGCGCATTCTGTGAAAAGCATTATTAAAAATTTTGAAAGAGCTAGCTCTCTTGAAGCTACTAGTTCTATGCCTTCCTGTCTTGAGCAGGATACTAATAACAGCAGAATAAATTATGATTCCCGAGATTCTACCAATACATCATCATCATCATCGTCATCAACCGTGGTAGCTAGTGGCGGTAAAAAGAAAGGTCCACAAAATGTAATTTATAATGTTACGGAGAGTTCAGATATGAACAAAAATGGGAATAAATTGAGTGATAAGATAACTGATAACTATGACAACGATAATGATAAAACGGATAAAATTGCAGATAATAACAATGATCATGCGCTTGTAAACGCTGTTGGGGAAATAATTGCTGGTAATGGTTCTGGTGATAAAATTGGAAACTCTACGTCTGGTGATAGCAATACTCGGACGCTATTGTCTTCTTGTGCAGCTGATAATACAATTAACAACAACATCGGTGTTAACTCTACCAGTCATAAAGTCAATACTTCGAAGGATGATAATGGCGATGACGATGCTTTAGACCAAGAAGACGACATTCTCAGAAGCGCTTTCGATCCTGTCGCTCTTTACGGAAGTGAAATCACATCCGGTAATGGAGGTTTTGAGATCGTTCGTACGACATCGGGAATCCCGATCACCTTCAAAGATTCCGACGACTTGCTAGGCTATCGGCTACCTGCACGTCGAGAATACCCGGAATATATTACCAATGAGGATGCGATAGAATCAGCCAAGCGACTACGGTTCCGCAGCGAGACCACCTCGGCATCAACTTTAAGTGACATATCGATGGAGATGGAAGGGGCTGATCCGGCGGAGGATCAGTCCGATACCGGTACCAGTATCCATTTACCCGCTAATGATCAACTCCACGAGTATGCCAGTCAGGTTAGTGAATTCCCACTCGGGGATGATAATAACAAGATGACGACTTCTGCTGATGACGTTAATCAAAGCCGTGGGATTCACATCGTAACTAAAGGCCTTTACGAGCTGAAGACGTTCTCGGCTGTGTTACAAGAGCAGAGAGACGTTTTCCTGGCCGAACAACAGTTGGAATTTTTGAGGATTTCCGACGGGAACCGGAGCATCGGTGGAGATTCGGATAGTGTCGACAGCAGTGGTAGTCGAAGCTTCGATCACGCTAATAATAGCTGGGAATGGGACGCGTTTCCGTTGGATAGTTCTCATTTCAAAGAGTGTATACAGCACGATGGTGATGATGAAGATGGTGGTGATGAAGGAGGGAGTGATTATTTGAATAGTTTTGATATTGAGGATATTATTGACCATGATGATAAATGGCCTGGGTTGTGGTACGGGAAAGATATTACTAAAGAAGAAGTTAACTCGTCGCAAGGAGAACAATTATCTTCGAGTTCAATAATATGTGAAGATTCGTTGAAGAATGGTGGTAATGGTTGTTTATCATCTGATTATGAAACTGAGATGAAGTCTTTCAACGCTGACTTGGACTTAGAGATGGGTGGTAAACATGAAGTGGAGACTTGTGATGCAGTGACTGATAATAAAAGTGGCCACGGACTACTCGACCTAGAAGTTGATGGTAAAATTGAACAGCAGAATTCTGAATCGTCTGTAAAAGATGTGAATGTTATTTCCAACGATGATAACAAAAAGTTTTTCGAGAAAGACACTTTTAATAACGATAATAATAATGATGGTGGTGATTTACAACATGGTGGCAACAACAGTTATAAGACTGGTGATAAGGAAGTAGAACAAGCTAAGTTATCTGATCACACCACTGATATCAAAGAAGGAATTGTACAGAGAAGGGATAACTCACGTCTTCCAAACTTCACAGAATCTTCTCAAATGAACTCGACTGTATCAACACAGCAAGAAACTGATAATGGCACTTCAACTGCTTCTGTTAAACAAAATATGCCTTCTGAAACAGTATCCACAAATCATGCATCAGGTACAAAAGACACTGATACTGATACTAGTAATTCTTCTAAGGAAGCAACCGTTCCTCTTGTTCAAGAACTTAACCATTCAATAGTCGAAGTTGAGAAGAAATACGACAATGACGTACTACACAAATTAAACCAGGGTCCTTGTACCGAGAAACCCAAGTCAGACGTTGATTATGTATGCACGACATCTTCAGCATGTATCACCAGATCTGTTTTGAGCATCCCTAATGCGTTGAAAATGGAACATGATAAAGATAAGTCAAGGAAAGAACGACATCTGGTCTGGAAGAAAGATCGTGGTAAAAGTCTGGACGAGATGCTATCAGAAAATAAATCTGCCAATGGTAATAACAAAACTAATAATAGTTATGATGGATTCTCAAGTGACCGTGTCCATTCTTTGTCAGAATTAGATCATATATTAAAAAGTTGTACAGGATATGATGGGAATACGAAACAGATGAAGGCACAGGTTCCTGGAAGAGCCTACTCGTCTAATGAAGGGATAGGAGGAAGTCGACGACGAAGTAAACAAAAGGAAGAGGATGACGGCGATGAGGATGGAGAATGGGACGATGATGAAGTTGATGAAGAATTTAGGAAGTATTTCGGTGATGGTTACTCTCTTTCTCGCAGCCAATCCGATCATAATATAATTTACAAGGATACGGGAACTGCTGAGTTGGAAGCTTTTGAATTTGATGAGATTGATAAGGCCGTGTCTAAGGACGTAGATTCAGATGTCACTAAGACTCCTAATCCTAGGCGATTTAAGCAAGCGGCTGAATACACCGGAGATCTTGATATGTCCGGAGACAGCTATTTCGATGAAGAGGAAGAGAGAAGACGTCGTGACAACTATCGAAGCAAAAGTGCCGATCGTGATAATGATGATGATGATGTCATTGATGGAGGTGACGATGATGATGGCGATTCTGAACTATTTGATGATTCATATCAGTACGACGACCAGTTTGGTGACGTGGAAGAGTATGATAATATGGATGACGAATGGTATGATGGTGATGATAGTGGTGTTGGTAGTAGTGGTGGTAGTGGTGGGTATGTTATCGACCGTGGGATGCTGCGGTCACGCAATAGTTCAACCTTGTCGGATCTCTATTCAATTGAAGAAGAAGACGAGAATGAAGAAGATGAAGAAAGAGAAGGTGATGAAGAAAACGAAAGAAATGGAGTACAAGAAGGAAGAGAAGAACAAGAGAACACTAGAAATAAGAAGGACGAAGAAGTCGAAAATCAAGAAAATGAGTTAGATGAAGAAGAGAAGTGGGAGGATAATCCTCCCGAGAAATTCTTTTTATCACCGGAGGTTCGTGACAGTGTTACGGAAATGACCGAGACTTCGCACAGTGAGAAAAGCGATAATATCGACGCTAACGAATCAGCCTATGATAATGTCGATTTCTTTGGCGGGAAAAAGATGGTATCGTGGGCTGACTGCTCATCGAATACAAATTCTCTTCATGGGTATCGATATTTTATGGATTCACACAGCGATGAAGAAGATTCATCAGAACATCATTTTTCTTTAAGTTCATCAGAAGTGGATTATAATGTCGTTGTTAGAAGAAATAAGATTGATCGTAGTGCTGGTAGTGACAGGTGTAATTCTAATGCTCTTAGTGGTAGTGATAGTTTTGATGATAGGCAATTATTGTTAAGTAAAAGTAATAGTTTGGACGAGATCAAGCGTCGATCGTTGTCCATGGATAAAGATTCTCTGGATGGGTACGACGGAGACGATTACGAAGAAATTGATTGGCAATCGATACCACGCTTGGAATCGAATCAGAAGGGTGAGTTTCTTGTAGAACTAATGATAATGGTTGGTTCTCTTTAACTTATAATATTCTAGGGTAGATGTTTAATTAATGAAAAAAGTGTGGTCTGAGGGAAATTTGAAGTTACCAGGGAAAGATATATGTTGTATTTATTTTAAGAAAGAGAGAGAAAGAGAGAGAGAAGGAGCGTGTGTGTGAGAGAGAAGGAAGAAATAAAGAAATAGAGAGATAAAAAAGAGATGGGGAAAAGAGAGAAAGAGAGTTGGGGTAAAAGAGAGAAAGAGAGAGTGAGAGAAGACATTTTTGTTGTTGTTCCACCGAGAAGAGTACTCTCTCCCCCTTCTCTTTCTTTATCTTCCTCTATCACTCTTTTTCTTTCTTTCTCGCCCTATAACTCATGTATCTCTTTCTTTCCCTCTTTATTCTCTTCATCTGTTGTCTTTCTCTCTCACCATATATATTTCTCTCTCTCTCTCTCTCTATCTCTATCTCTCTCTCGTTCCTACTTTCTCTCTCTCTATTACTCTTTTTTGTCTATCTCGCACATGTGTGCACTCTTTGTCTCCATTTATCAATTTCTTCAATGACCCCTCTCATTATCCTTCAATATTATGTCATTGTAAACATATATTATGGACTCTGGTTGATTTAAATAATTCCGGGACTCTAACCCCATATGCCTAATGTTTCGTGTCACGGTGGCCGAGCGGTTAAGGCATAGAACTGCGGATCGAAGGGTTCCGGGTTCGATCCTTGGTGGAGGCATTGTGGTTAACCCTTGAGCAAGGTTATTTACGCTAATTGCTTACGTTGGCCTCGCTTGACTTCCGGTGAGGCTCGTTTTACTGTGAAAACCCAAAAGACTAATATCCCTTTGGAGATGAATACTAATGGCATTTTTATGTTTTATGGGGATATTCATAATAGGATAATAGTATTTAAAAGAATACGGATATTGGTTGCATCAAAAACTTCCCGGGCTCTAACTATGTATCGATTATAAATATTACCTGTGATGGTAGTAATTGAGGAGGAAAGCCTAGTCAATACTTTGAAACTCATCGGAGCTGTATCGATATTTCTAGGCAAGTTGGCAAGGTGCTCAGCTGTAAGCCATACGGCAATTTGTCGCTTCATAGTAATGATCTTTTGTTCTTTGCAATTTGTTATAAGCAATTTGGTATCTATTTTATGTACAGTTTTCTTCAGCTGCTGTAATGTATTGAAATGCCGGTATATCACAACATCATCTTTTTTTAATTTTTGGTGATTACTTTATATCAAACATTTTGATACAGCAGAATACTTAGGCTCGTGGCACACTAAACATATGTATCATATACATACACCAAACAATATTCATCATTCAACAAATGAACACAATGTGCTAGCTGTTTGGAGTCACACTGAGCATACAAAAGTGTTGTATGCTCAGTGCGACTTGAAACAACACCATGCGTTGGTTTGGTTGTTGTTGTTTTTTTTGAATGATGAATTATGTATGATGTATGTTTATGATAAAGAGTATTCTTAAAAGAGTATTCTTATATAGCGCACTTATCACCAAAGTCTCAAGGCGCTTTACATTTCGTTTACTTCCCCCAGCCA
>JAUEKR010456454.1:0-11674 GCA_031762895.1 Corambe burchi
CAGCATACCTTTTACGAATTAATTCCACCAAGGGATTTTAACGTGCTTAGATGTAAACACGGGACCTCCTAGTTTTTATCCGTATCCGAGCAGACTAGATGTCAGATCATACCTACCCTAGGATCAGTGGTGTGAAAAATGCAGAACAAATAGTTGCGTCCACTCGGATTCGAACCCGGGTTGTAAGATTCAGAAGAAGAAATCATTACCACTGTACCCATGAATCACTGAGCCCCTTATTTCCACCATATTATTATGAAATAAAACCGTATGGGTGCTTAATAATGATGCTTTTTACCTCATATCAATAAAAACATCAAAATCTTACTCTTGCTACGGCAATGATCCCGGATTCGATTCCCGCCCACTACTGCGGTTTATGCTAAGGCAAGAAAATTTGCGTCGATTGCCTCATTGAACTCTATTGAAATAGAGTACCTGGCCGTTATGACAGCTGTCTTGTCCGTAAAACAATTGTAACACGCCTAATAGGCGTATGTCTCGTCAGTGTTAAATGTTTGCTGTTTGCTGGGGAAGTAAACGAGATGTAAAGCGCCTTGATACTTTGGTGATAAGTGCGCTCTATAAGAACAATCTTTAGTTATCAGCGCCTAGAGCTGGCTGTTAGAATGAGATATCGTGCGCTTTATTAATGTTCATATTATTATTACCATGATATAGAAGGATTCAAAATATTAAAGTACTTTATTTTATCATTATGGACATTAATGGACATATAACATTTGTATTCTAGGGATGACGATATACTATGAAACACTTCTAGCTCTATATTTAAGTTCTATCTGCATGAAATGGTCTTCTTACTCTTAATCAAATAATTCGAGAAAATTTGTATGCAATGTATTTTTGATATAGAAAGAATTCAAAACTTTGATAAAGTGTTTTATTTTCTCATAATAGACATTACTGGACATATAACAATCGTATTCTGGGTAGACGATGTAATATGAAACACTTCTAACTCTAAACTTAAGTCCTGAGTGCATTTAATAGTCTTCTTTGAGAACAGACATCAAGGGAGACAATAATAATGCAATAAGGTTTCAAGTATTTAGTACATACAAGTAACTTGGAAATTTTATTTTACACAAACATATCACAATGACCTTGGAAATGATAGTTTATTGTAAAGGGCTTCTAGTAATTTATATATAGTCACTTGTCGTTTTTGACCAACCACAAACATAACTCTTCAATTTTGTAAACATTGTAAAAAATAAAATACAAAATAGTAAACAAATTTAAATGACTATAGCCTTAATGTAAAAGATTCCCACTTATTCTTTACCAAATAGAAGTGCTTTATAAAGAAGTCTCTAACAGGCCGGTTCAATGCAAATATCATCTCAACTCTTGTGGAGCAAACAGAAGAGCTGCCTGAAAAGATGTGCCATTCTATGATTCTGACAATATTAACCACTGTCAATTGACGATTTGTCGCTGCACCTGAGTTGGGTGTAGAATTGTGTTTAGAAAAAAAAAACTTTTCCCCAAGAATTCAACTTTGCGTCATCGCTATGCGAATTCGAAATCATGTATTCTCTATCATGAGCTGAATATCTTGTCCTTAGACCATAAAGCCACGCAGTATAATAGCCCACGATAAAACCAAGATATGATACCATGTCCTTGGAATAATGAACTAATGCATAGGGTTTCAAGTATGCAGTATAGTCCCTTGGCACTTTTCAAAAAAATACAAGCAAAATACCAATTGCCTTGAAATTATAAATTGTCTGACATTTTGTCTTACAACGTTTGAAAAAAAAAACAACAACACCAACAAAAGATAACCGTCCCCTGTCTCAATCCAAATCATTTTAATCCGGGAGCGCCAAGCATGCCTAGTTTGGTGCTGCTTAAACTAAGATGATTTGAACAAATTGGCTTGCGCAAGATCCAAGTAATCCCAACACATACAAGCCGATTTGAGCGATCGGCTTGCATCAAGAAGATCGCTCAAGTAGGCATGCAGGTGTGTGGCCTTCTTTATACTCATTTTCCAAGGAAACGGAAGAACTTCAAACCTCTATGCATCCCACCTATATTTCACAATTCTTCCTGTCTTGACCATTCGGAGAATCATAAGCACAAAAAAACAAAACTTCTGTTAAATGAAGCGAAATAATAAACAATGCATTTTTAAAATTACTATTTTAATGGATAGATGGTACATTATTATGTGGACTTGATGCCTGCGTTTATAAATATGCTTTTTTTTAATCTCTTTCTGCATAGGAAGACTATTTTTTATTTGTCTCAAATATTATACTGACCATATTATTTATTTTAGTACTCTATATTTTTTTTTTAAATTTTATACAATTGATATACTTATTTTGATGTGTGTTTAGCATATTGATTTGTTTATTTTACTCATTTTCTTTAATTATTTATTCCGCTACATTCTATATATGTTGCTGAAATTTGATAATCGGTTTCATTTTATTTCTTTATTTAGCTTATTTATGCTACTTCTGTTAATATAAGTTAGATTTTATTTTAAAATTGGGTCAGGGAACCAAATTTAGAAAAAAATGGATACTGTGTCTTTAATTTCATCACATTTTATCTGGTAATAGAGTTTTTAATCATTTATAAGAAAACAAGATAGAAGAATCACCTCAACCTACCAACCCTCAACATTATCTCTCCCTCCACACACTCACACACACGCAACCATCCCCTTCCCTCTAAATTCTTCCTCATTATGTGTATGATGTATGCTAAGTCTGCCATCTGCCTTACCATCAATTACTAGCAAATATAGCTTCCGCAGTTCAACTGGAAGCGAGGTTGGGCAGCAACTCAAGCGACCAGGGTTCGATTCCAGAAGGTTATTTAACATAGAGAACGTCTACCTTAATGACTTGAAATGATTAATATGTATTTCATTGCTTTCCTTTACAGTGTCTCATTTGGAATTATAACAGATTCATTCATCGGAAATCTTAACAATACCATTAATCTTCTTTAAATAGATCATTCCTCTTTTCTATTTGATTATTTGATGTTGAAATCATTTAAAACATTTATATCTTGTTGGCTGCACTATCATTTCCTGGATTGTTTGTTGTTTATTTGTTAATAAAATTTAAAGTCTATTTCAAATTCCTGATGTCTATGTAGTAATATGTAGTTATATAAAAATATTGACCAAAATCATACGCAATAAAAAATTATTTGACAGAAAGTAGAAAGTGCACTTTTCTGTATCATTAACATTACGCTAAGTCAATTGACACAATTTTAATTCACACATTGAATTAAATGCAACATCTTGTTCATCATAAAATTGCAAAAATAAATATTTTAAGCAGTGATTTTATTTTTATAGGCCTAAACGGGTACTATTATTATTTTCCTTTCATTTCTGTATATACCGTTTATACAGAAATTTGAAAACTTTAAGCTGTTTTGATTTTAAGAGATACTTAATCTTAACAAAATGAAGAAGCAAGAAATAATATGAATTTGGCAACCAAACTTTCTAAAACTTCTGGGGTACTAGTAACTATATTCAGATAGTAAACAGAGGCTAATGGTCAATATCACAATAATACAACCAGAATGAAAGAACCAACACATCAAATTAAATGTCAACACTAATTGCTTTAGGTAGACGGCAGACTAGACTTACAGCATACACATACACCATGCTGCATAATATAAAATTCATCATGCATGATAATTCACTGGCTTTCTGACGGAGCATACACATTCACCATATGCAATACACTTTTTCATGCTATTCGAGGTATCTCCAGCGCAAATGCATTTACTACGTCATCATTTTCAGCACAAAATAATTCATAACGTCATTTGGTTCTGTTTTAATACTCGATAGGATTATGTTTGGGTATTGAAAAGATTCGTTGACGTCAATTACGTATGACATAATACATTTTAGAAAGCGTAAGTACAAACCATCCTCGAGTATGATGAATGATGAAGGTGTATTATTGCGTACGATGACTTTTGCATGTGCAGTGTGACTTGAACCAGTTAACACCATGCGTTTATTTTTGTATAATGAATTGTGTATGCTGTAATTATGTGTATGATGTATGCTAAATCTGCCATCTGCCTTACCATCAATAACTAGCTAAGATCGCTTCCGCAGTTCAACTGGAAGCGAGGTTGGGCAGCAACTCAAGCGACCAGGGTTCGATTCCCATCTTCGGCACTGAGAACTGACTTCTCAGTGGATTTTTTTTCTCTTGTTCACCCTGCAATAATAAATGTGGCCACCGTGTTTAATACCTCACTATGAATATACAAAAATGTAACAGCATAGTTGCAGCTGTAATATTTACGCAATCTCAATCAAAATACCACCCTCTTAAGCAAGGAAATCAAATCAAATGCAGGGAAAAGTTACGAAAGAGCTCTACATAGAAGGGACAAACACAGGAAAGGAAGTTTCAATACAAAATATCAAAATGCAAGAAATGCTAATTAAATTTTATTTACGCCATTATAAACCACTAGTGCTGCCATGTTCTTCTTACGAATTCAAAAACAGTAATTAATAAGAATATATTTTTTCTCTTCTATCAAGTTCTAATTTCTAAAATTTCCCAAGCTTGCACTTTAATTCAAATAGGTCAAAATCATGTGTCAGGTGATATAAGTGAATGCTTCCCTCTCTTATTCTATTGTTTAATTTGCACACAACGATGACTCAAATTTGTGAATCAAATAAATATCTGTTAAATCCAAAATAAAAGTACTTGATTATGAAATACTTTAAAAGTCGTCCTTATTTGTTAACCTCCTTGGATGTGACCTACTTCTGAATGAAGCATAAATCACGTTCCACACGGCCATACGAGGAATGTTAGAAAAAATCACTTCTACACCGAGTTGCTTTGATTTTTGTTAATGTTCTGCTCATGTTTGTTTTTGTGTTTTGGTTTGTTTGCTTGTTGCTTGGTTTGGCTGTTTACACTATTTTTTTTTTGTTTTTCTTTTGCCTTGTATTTTTTTTTTGGTTAAATCCGGTCTGATTTAGTTTAACGGTTTGGAATTACTAGTCAAATCGTTTGAATCATTCTACTAAAATCTCGTGGTTTAAGAACTAGGGCTTCTCAAGTATATGATTACAATTTGTTTCATTGCTTGATCGTTGTAGACAACTAATTGTGTCCCAGTTCTGTGCCATTTTCTGCCTTGAAATTTTGTATTCTCAGATTTTGACACCAAATACCTGTTAATTAATCTCCCGAATTGAAAGTGACATAGAACATAATATAAACGTTACATTGCGAAGAAATGAAGTATCAAATAATTATAGAAGTCTCTTATTAAAAGATTCTTTCACATAACAATCACATCCAAATTCAACAATCGTGAGAAAACAGACACGGGAGAGAAAAGGAGAAAAGAGATACACAGATAAAGAGAGATTAGAGGGAGAAGGGGAGGAAGAGAAACAGAGAGAGAGAGGGGGATAAAGACAACACGAGAGAGGGTATAAAAACAAGGAGAGAAAAGAAACATAGAAAAGCAGATTTAGAATTTGATGAAAGAGATGGAAAGAGAGAGAGAAGGAGAGAGATAGAAAGAGAGACTAAGAGATGGTAATAGAGAGATAGAGAGAGAGAGAAACAGGAAAAGAGATAGGGAAAGAGAGGGATAGAAATACAGTGAGAGAGAGAGAGAAAAAAAGAGAGAGCGAGCAAGAGAGATAGAGAGAGTAGAAGAAGAAACAAAAAAGAACATTAAAAAAGAAATATTCGGACATATGCAAACGTGTATAGCAAGACAGAGGAATATTCAGCAAATCGATTTGCAGATAATAAAAAAATACAGAGTGTCTTTGTATGATATGGTTTTCTTATATTATTTTGTTCTACCTAAGCAAATGAAAAATTACTTATTATTTTTAACGAGAATCTTAAAATCATTTAGGCACAACACGTAATGCATATTACATATTTGTAAACACTGTAGATGGAATGTCCTCTATGAAAAATAGACATGTTTGAATTAATTATAACTTCCTTTTTAATGGCGTAGAATGCTAGGAAAAAGAACTAAACGTGCATAGTGTACCACCAATGATATGTAGATAATACCACCCTTCATCACACTCATGATCAACTTAGGTATTGATCCTGTGAAGGATATTTGGTTTTTAACTCGAAGGTTTAAGGTTAACCCGAAGGTATTATATTAACCGAAAGTCTTGAATTAGCGATCGCATCAATCTGGCGTCCAAATCAAGGTTGCCAAATTTGCCGTACTCCGTGGGGATGGGGATTAAAACTTTGGGAGGACTTACAGAGCTTGTTTGCTACACCTCGATCTTAGTCAAAAGTTTGAATCATGTTGGCAATCATGTTACCAAATTTTAGTGCTGGCAATGATAAGAAGATCATTGCAATACTTGGATGAGAAGAATTTTCCTTCACTATATAAAGCACTTGTGAGATCCCATCAGGATTTTGCAAGCCCCATTTGGTCGCCATTGAGCTCAAAATCAATTGAGCAAATCGACGGAGTGCAGTGAAGATCAACTCCATGGCATGAAGAACTTGAGTTATCCAGAGAGAATTAGACAATTAAAACTACCAACGCTAAGTTATAGGAGAATCAGAGGGGGTATGATAGAAATGCACAAAATAATGACGGGAGTAAACGACAGAGAAACATGAGGGTTTATTGAGAAGTTGAATGCCGCTGTTCCAAGAACAGGAAATAGAGGCCACCCTTTGAAAATATACCACCAGCTGTCTAAAACGTCATTGCGAAAACATTCATTTTCTCTAAGAGTTGCAAACATATGGAACAATCTACCATCATCTGTTGTAACAGCGGACTGTATAAATACCTTCAAAAATCGTCTAGATAGATTTTGGTCAGACCAAGTAATGCTGTATGATGATTTCAAAGTCAAAATTAAGATAACTCCAAGAGGAGGAGAAATGCGGTGGAGAGGAGCCTTAAAGGAACCTGTATCGGAAATCAGCTATAATTAACTAAGCGTGAGTATAACTTACCTCCGAACGTGGATCATGTAAAGGAAGAGAAGCATTGCACCCAGAATGCCGACGACAATGAGGACGTACAATATGATCTTCCTGATGGTCATGTTATAGGGCATGTCGTGAACGGTTGTGCCTGGCGATGTGGTGCCGGAGAACGTGTCGTTTGATGTAGATGTGTAGTTATTATCTTCTAAAGGCCATAGCGTGGGACTTGAATTCCCCGTAGTTATGTCCATATTAGAAATTGATGACGTCACAAAGGAAGTCATGGTCGACATGATGTACTAGAGTTATGCCCCTATAAAAATGCGATGATTGCCTCCCTTTTTTATTGATTAAGTACAGCTTATGCTGTACAATTCAAATTGTTGAAGAGTAAAGTATGAATTCAGTTTAGTACTGATAATTGATCAATGGTTTTGTTTTTGTTTTATATTTGAAATGCAGAATGATAACTTTAACTCAAGGTCATCATTTGCTATTGGTTTATCAATATTATGGTCTCTTTTTGTTTTGTTTACTTTCTCTCTTTTTTTTTGTAATAATATTGAAGTACTAGCAGTGAACTATCAAAAGTCTGATTTGTATGTTTTTGTTAGAAAAAGTTAGTGAGAATTATAATCTATGATGCAATCCAGTGGTCGCTTTATTGCTTGTTTTCCTTGTAGTTCATCTGAAGATGTATATAAAACAGAAAAATAAAAGAAATTATGATAAACATAGTACAGCAATTAGTCTAGTAATCGCCACACAATATTGTAATATGATAATAAACAAGTAACAACAACTTATGGTGATAAAAAAAATCCACTATATTTATCCCCGAAGGGATATAATTATTGTTCTTTTGAGTTTTCAACTTAAACCGACCCTCGCCTAAGTTTAACGCAGTCAAGTAATCAACTACTGTAAATAACCTTGCTCACGGGTTAACCTCAATGTCTCGAACGAGGATTGAACACGGAAACCCTTCGATCTGCTGTCTAATACCGTAACCCCTCGTTCAGCGAGAATCATAAAGCTAATATATGCCGCTGTCATCAACGATAAGCAATCATCAGTAGAACTCAAATCAAAAACGTAACCTCTTCATAGAGTAGAATATCCATGAGAACAATGCTTATCGTCGGTACATATGGCACTAGCCCATCACATGTTACTTCCCTAATTTCATAAACATGTACTCATGTTAACACCTGATTGAAGTGAGAATTGTGTGTCGAATGTCTGTCTTAGCGATGCAACGCCGTAACGCATGGATGGGACTCTACCCCATGACCACATGATCATATCTCCAGGCACTTAGCCACTGATAACGCAAGGTGGCGTTATAAAGTTAGAATATACTGGTATGATATGTAAAGTTTATTATGGCTTGATATAGAGGGATTTATAAGCGGAAAACAGATTGAATGAGTTATGAGAGGAGACAACCAGGGAAGCTAATATTGCTATAGAATGAGAGTTAGCAAGAAAAATATAGAGATTTAGGTTATAAATATACCGACAGATAGACATACGCACATGTATTCGGAGAGAGAGAGAGAGAGAGAGAGAGAGAGAGAGAGAGACAAAGAGAGAGACAGAGACAGAGACAGACAGACAGACAGACAGACAGGCACAGAGAGAGAAATAGAGTGATAGAAATTAGATTAAACGATGATTGAAGATCGAGAGCGGGGAAAAGGAGAGAGATAAAAAGATCGAAAGAGGGAGAGGGAGCAAGCAGATTAAATGATAATAAGAGAGAAAGAGAGAAAGAGAGAGGAAAAAAGAGAGAAGGAGATAGAGAGAGAGAGAAAGAGAGAGAGAGAAAGAGAGAGATAGAGATAGAGAGACAATGATACCTACAACAGTGACGCAATGGGCTTGACTGCATCAACGAAGCCCTTGAATTATCTACGTCATCAATAGATTTAATTATTGACTATAGACGAAATTAAATTTTTTTCCAATTTACTGAAAATACGACATCATTGTTCGAATTTCCCATCAAAGCAATTACTCAAGATGCCTTACTATGCTACCGAGAGATACCGATATAATAATAGTGGAACCTCTGATATTAGGACCCTCGAAAATCGGGAAAAACCCGTTAATTGACTCGAAATCGCAGGCAACCAATTGTACTTGTATTGAGTACATTTTCTTTTAACCAATTTTTATCCGAAAAAACCCCCGGTTAATTAGGACGATGTTTTCCAATCCATGGTGGTGTCTCAATTAGTGAGGTTTTTCCTTGTATAACCATTCTATCAAATACAAAAGTCTAGCATCTCAATGTAGGTCTACAGTGGACTTTCAGTATAGGTAGTTTCAAGACGAAGACCCAGAAATAATGGAATTGGCTTGAATCCTTAGAAAGAAGACTGTTTTAGTTTTAATTAACTAATTTGTTCACTGTGGTCAACCTTTTTGTGTTTAAACCCGTATAACGCTTTGATATCCAAATTTTAAATTTAATGAAGTTTCGATTCTTATAGACTAAAAGAGGAAGTATAGACTATGGGACGTAAATTGGCTAGGCTTGTTTTTGTAGCATACTTTTTTTTTAACAGTCCTACGCAGTATCATAGATGGTATAGTTCTGTAAAGATAGGTCAGTATGCCTAATTTGCGTACTCGGATTTAAGCAGCGCCACCAAGCGGTGTGCTAGCATCAGTTATAAATAATGAGTTATGATTTATTAGTACAGTAGATAAAGTAATATCAAAATCTAGACTTAGCGTTATAAATGTCATATCTTAACAACTTTATGTTATTTTCTTTAGCAGTATTTTAAAATTTGTAAGTATACTAAGGAGTATTGCTAATTTCATTAGTATTTAAAACTTGTAGGAAGGATATGTGTTTTTTTCTTCTGGAAGGGTAAGTTAGTATGATTCAACGTTAGATGAGAGATATAAGATGAAGGATTGGGAAAACAAAAGAGTAAATGCTGAGAGAGAGAGAGAGTAAGACAGGGCGGGAGAAATAAAGAGATAGAGATAGTGAGTGAGAAAGAAAGAAATAAAGATGAATGAGAGAGAAAAAAAACAATAAAAGAGGGGAGAAAGGGGCAGAGAGAGAGAGAGAGAAAGAGAGAGAGAGAGAGAGAGAGAGAGAGAGAGAGAGAGAGAGATCAGCTTAATAATTCAGCAAATGTAATTTTTTTTAACACAGAAAACACACATACCAAAAAAAAACAGTCATGCCAAAATAATTATAATGATCATCATGATTAGCAAATAAAACCAAATATAAAAATAAATAACAAAAAAGCACCAATAAAACTGAAAGAATGAAGTAGATAGCAAAAAAAAAATCAAAACAAAAAACAATGCAATACAAGCAATGATACAAATCTTAACCAAATCCCATTAAAATGGCATCTTATCTGTTGAAAAACACGCAATGGAGCTAATATAAATAGAGAATGGCCGTGTAATGATTTCAAAATAATTTCCTCATTTCCCAGCCCCTCACTCCTGCCCATCCAAATTTTACACTCTTCCTTCACCTTCTCTTCCTACACCTTCTCTTCCTCCTTCTTTTCCTTGTCTTCTTCTCCTTCTTTTCATCCAAATTATTATTATACTTCTCATCCGTTCATTACTCTCCTCATTGTCGTCACCTTTCTTTTTCTTCTTTCCTTTTGCTTATCTTCTTTTCTACGTCCTTCTTTTTCCTACTTCTTTTTTCTTTACATCCTCTTTTTCCACCCATCTTCTGCTCTTCCTCCTCTTCATTCTTCCTTTCCCTTTCTCCACCCCCCTTTCGTGTTTCTTGTTCTAATTTGGGTCATTCTTTTTTTCCTCCATCTTCTTCTTGTCTTATTCCTCTTCTTCTCACGCTCCTTCTTTATTCTTTCCTTTCTCCTCGTCCTATTAAAGTTTTTTCTACTTTTTAATCTTCTTCTTATTTTTATCATTCTCTTCTTTATCATTATTTTTCTTCTTCTCCTTTTACTCGCCCTTTTTTACTCTTTAGTCATTTTATTCCTTCTTCTTTTTATCATCAATCTCCTTCACTCTTCTTTTTCCTCTTCGTATTCTACCCTCCTCTTTCTTTTTTCTCTTTATCCTCTTATTTTTCTTATTCATAATATTATATCATGCTTCTCCTTTTCTTGCCTACTATCATCTCCTTCTTCTTCCATCATTCTTCTTCTCCTATCATTTCTTCATTTTTTTTTCTCCGTTTACTTTTACTCTTTTTCCTTTTCCTTCTCTTTCTTTCTTCCAATATTCTTTTTTTTTCTTTCTTTAATTGTCTCTCTAGCTAACATGCACTTTTAGAGAGATTTGCATCACCAATGAGAATGCAAATTTAAAGCAACGACGTAAGTACAAGCGCTCTATTTCACCCATTGCATTGTTTGCTTTTCCTGTTACTACTGGCGTTGTTGCAGCTTTATTCTTTGTTGTTGTTTTTTTTCCGTTTTGTTGGTTTCTAACTGGTTTTTGATTGTTGTTGGTAGTTTCTTTTAATTTGTTGTTGTTTTTTTTTTTGTTGGGGGTGGTTTGTTTTTTGTTCTCTTTGTTATAGTATTTATTATTTTGCGGTTTTTTTATTGTTACTGCTTTTTAGGTGTTTACTTTTATTTTTATTTTTATCTTTACTTTATATTTTTCATTTGCTTGCTCACTTGGTAATTTCATGCATTAGTTTATTATAATAT
>JAUEKR010456565.1:0-11673 GCA_031762895.1 Corambe burchi
TCTCTCTCTCTCTCTCTCTCTCTCTCTCTCTCTTTCTCTCTCTCCTCTCTCTCTCTCTCTTTCTCTCTTTCTCCTCTCTCTCTCTCTTTCCTCTCACACACCAACACGCACTCACACTCTTGTTCTCTCACCTTCCATTGCTTACCTTACTAAAACTGTGCTGCAGTTCTTTGAGGAGCTTCAATTGCTTGGGTGTATTAGCTTCCAATGAAACCAGCTCATACCTAACAGTACAAATAGTTGAAAATGTAACAAATTATGCAAATAGTTAAAAATGTAACAAATGTAAATAGTTAAAGATGTAACAAATTCAAACAGTTAAAAATGTTACAAATGCAAATAGTTAAAAATGTAACAAATGCAAGTGGTTACAAATGTAACAAATGCAAATAGTTGAAAATGTAACAAATGCAAATAGTTAAAAATGTAACAAATTCAAATAGTTAAAAATGTAACAAATGCAAATAGTTAAAAATGTTACAAATGCAAATAGTTACAAATGTTACAAATGCAATACTAATAATGTAAAGTATTTCCTTTTCACGCTCTAAGCTATTGTACTTTTTAACCATCCTTATAATACTATGTTCAAAACAGAAGAGCATGGAAGCAAATAATATCAGACATATTGAGTAATGCCGAGGCTACTTCTTCTATTGATGATGGTGGCGGAAGGTGATAAAGTAAAAGTAGTATAATGCTATGTGAAGAAGTTAATTTGCGATGAATATTGTCAAAATAAAGTAAGCTCGTTTTTAAGCAACAAAGGCCAGCAAGGATGGTGCTTAACGTCATTGTCTGTAGCATAAGCCTAAAAATTATATTGAAAAGGACATCGATTTCATTTATGTGGGAACAAATACTTTGATAAACAACTGAAAGTCTATATTTGAAAACTACAATGATATAGTGCATCACAGTGGCCGAGTGGTTAAGGCATTGGACTGCGGATCGGATCGAAGGGTTCTGGGTTCGATCCTTGGTGGAGGCATTGTGGTTAACCCTTGAGCTATGCCATTTTCACTAATTGCTTCTGTTGGCTGCGCTTGATTTCCGGCAAGGTTCGGTTAGTGGTGAAAAAAAGACGAATTCCATCCGGGAATGATAATTAGTGGTAGTTTAAAAAAAAAAAATCAAATTATTTATCTTTTACTGTAATAGCCTAACCGTCTCTCAAACACATTATCCTTTTGGTATACTTACTTAATACAACTGAATGTCTTTATTCCTTTACTACAATGGCAGAATTTTGCAATTTCCCAATCGGTTATTGAAACAATCTTTACCTTTCGTTGTAATATATTGAGAACAGTATTCTTACTAGGGTTCAGTGGTACAGTGAAAACGATGTCTGCCTCTGAATATTACGAGCTGGGTTCGAATCCGGGTAAACGAAACTATTTGTACTGCGTTTTTCACACCCCTGATCCTAGGGTAGGTAGAATCTGACACCTAGTTTGCTCAGATACGGACGAAAAACTAGGAGGTCCCGTGTAAACATCTATGCACGTTCAAAATCCCTTGGTGGTTTTAAATCACAAATAGCAGGTTGCTAAAATTTGACAAATACCTACCCAGTCACTAGTAATACTCAAGCACAATTGAGTCAGTTGGCAAAATTGAAAGAAGAAAAAGAACTTATCCTTAGATATTACTTATTTCCTGTACGTTTTCAGCCGTACGCTGGGATCTCTATTTTTAAAGCGCACTGAGCTTTTTTAAATGGCGATGGCACATACATTTTTTTTGCAAAAGCTAAAAATAGACCACGGTGGCCGAGTGGTTAAAGCGTGGGACTGCGGATCGAAGGGTTCCGCGTTTGATCTTCGTAGGAGACATAGTGGTTAGCACTTGAGCAAAATCATTTACACTAATTGCTTACGTTGGTCGCGCTGGATTTCCGGCGAGACTCGGGTTACGGTGAAAAACCAAAAAAAAAGACCAATTTCCCTTTGAAGATGAATAGAAGCGACTCTTTTTGAATTATAGGAGAAAATTCTTATTAGAAAAAGAAAATTACTTACCCCGAGAACACCTTGCGCCTTGTCACATCACGAATTCGGGAATAGTCATTCATTGAATTATTCGACGAAAGGTGGGAATTAGGCGAGGATGGAGGGAATAAATGTATAGATGGAGAAAGATACGATGTCGACGATGATAATGATGATGATGATGATGATAGTGATGATGATGGATGCACACCTAAATGGCCATACAATGGATTGGATGACGATAAAGGCAATGTCTTTGAGCGTTTGGCGTGTGATTTAACTTTTGATGATGGTAAGGAATATGATGATGGCGATGATGATGATAATAATGATGATGGCGATGATGATATATAAGGTAACGGTAATGGTTGCGACATTGATAATTGTGTTGATGATGATAATGAGGACGATGGAAATGATAGTTGCAATGATGATGATGATGATGATGGTGATGATGTTGACGATACCAATGAAAATGGCGTTGATAAAGAAGAAGATGATGATGATGAAGAAACAATAGGTTCCAAAGTAACCAGTAAATTGGAATGTAAACGGGAAAGACTGACATGTTTAGTAGAAGAGTCTTGACTTCCCAAGGCTAATGATGAAAGACAAATGGTTGAGAGCAGGTAATAGAATATTAGCATGGTATTATGGATGGATAAACTGTTTGAGCTTTGAACTTTGAACTTTGAGCTATTGTTTTTATTGCTGCTTCGCTTGTTCCTGTTGTCGTTATTGTTGGTTCTTTTGTTCCTGTTGATGCTGTTATTGCTCCTAATACTCTTATTACTATTGTTGTTATTGCTGCTTCTTTTGCTCTTCTTGTTGCTGCTATTGTTGGTCCTATTACTATTATTACTATTGTTAATATTGAAGTTAATGATACCAGCAGTAGAAGTGGTTATGGTGTAGATGCTCTTATTGTCTTTGGTGTTACTGAAGACGTTGGTAGAGGCGGTATCGAAATTCGAAGAAGGAACAGAGGCGGAGGTCATTGTGCTGTGCCTGTTCTGACTTTTGCGGTTCTTGCTCCTAATTTCTGCAGTAGAAGAAAGATTATTCTTTGTGCTACGGCTACTGTTTTTTGTGTTCACGATGCTGCCGTTGCTGGTAGTGTCAATAGTAGCGTTGGTAGTAGTCATGATGTTGGTATGATTATCGTTGTTGCTGAGGCTGTTGTTGCTGTTGTTGTTGCAAATAGTGCTAAAGATGTGTATCCTGTTGTTGTTTTTGTTGATGGTGGTTATAGTAGCAGTAGAAATGGTCATGGTGTTATTGTTGCTGTTATTGTTGATGATAGAAGCAGCAGTAGAGGGGTTAATTAAGTTGCTGCAGATTTTGATGGTAGTACCAACGGTTGTGGTAGTAGTGGTAGTTATTGTACTATTGTTACTATTATTGGTGTTTATGGTTGTTGTCAGTGGAGTTAGTGTTAAAAAAAAAACCACTAATGAAGTTGCTGCAGATTTTGATGGTCATACCAATTGTGGTGGTGGTAGTTATTATGTTGTTGATGTTATTATTGGTGTTTATGGTTGTAGTCAGTTAGTGGTGTTGGTTTTTTAAAAAAAAGTAGTAATGGCGGCTTTTGCAAACTTGTTATAAGTTGTGACGATTACAGCGTTTTATTCATTATTGGTGGTGATGGTGGAGTTGACAATAGCAGTAGAAATAGTAATTAATAGTATTGCTGGTGCGGCTGTTGTTGGTGTAAGCGATTTAGATAATAATGTTATTGCTACTCTTTTTATGTGATCACGATGCTTCTGTTGCTATTGTTGCTACTTTTACTATTGCTGCTACTGTTGCTTTTGCAGTTATTCTTGCTATTGTTGCTATTGTTGCTATTATTGCTTCTCTTGCTATTGCTGCTATTGTTCCTATTGTTGCTACTCTTGCTATTGTTGCTACTATTGCTATTGTTGCTACTGCTGCTATGTTGCTATTATTGTTATTGTTGTTATTAGTGCTACTGTTGTAATTGTTGCTACAGTTGCTATTGCTGCTACTGTTGCTATTATTGATATTGTTGCTATTATTGCTACTGTTGTAATTGTTGCTACAGTTGTTACTGTTCTTTTATTGCTTCTGTCGCTATTGTTGTTGTCGTTGCTATTCCTGCTATTTTTGTTATTTTTGCTACTGTTGCTATTTTTGCTACTGTTGCTACCGTTGCTACTGTCGCTATTATTGCTATTGTTGTTATTGTTGCTACTGATGCTATTATTTGTACTTATTTGTACTGTTGCTATTATTGCTACTGTTGCTATCGTTGGTATTATTGATATTGTTGCTACTGTTGCTATTATTGCTATTGTTGCTATTGAAGTGTTGGCAGTTTCGTGCTAGTTGATGCATCAGCTGCTGTATTTTGGAGGCTGTGGTTTCTAAGAGAATCAATCAATGCACAACATGTTATGTAGTAGACCAACTAACCATGGTGAGAAGTAGAACTTCAGCTGTGAATTACCAAAAAGAAAGGAAAACAAGTCAATAAATTACCTGTAACGAGTAGGAAAGGAGATCTCCAAGATATATTAAGTTACAAAGATAGAATTTTGTTCTTTCTGAGTGGTTTAGTGAATAGAGGAGCTCTTTCTTCTTGGTAAGGCGATTCAGTGACGAGGGTCGTGGGTTCGAACCCCGTTCAAACTATTTTTTTCATTATTTTTAATCCTCTTCTTTCGTTTCTACAATATTGTCTATTCTGGGGTTTCCTTATTAATATTTTGTCTCTTATCACAATTAGGAATGGATGAAGTAATTAAAATTACATACATAGCGGCGTGGTTAGCTCAGTTGGTAGAGGCGTTGAACTGCTGAGGCTGCTACGACAATCATACCGGGTTCGATTCCTGCCCGCTGCCGCGGTTTATTCCTTAGGCAAGGAAATACGCGTCGATTGCCTCACTGAGCTCTGATGAAATATATTATCTGTCCGAAAAAAAAATTGTAACACGCCTAACAGGCGAACGTCGCGTCAGAGTTAAATGATTGCTGTTGGCTTGGGAGTAAACAAGATGTACAGCGCCTTGAGACTGGTGTTTTGTGCGCTATTAGTTTTTTTTTACTTTACGACAACTAACTACGATAATACCTAGTTCAACAAACAGCCGCTATTTAGCATTACTCATCCTGTTACTACTACTTTTGCGTTAAAAATAATGGTAATAATGCTGCCATTATTATGATTTCCATAACTATTGCTACTGCTACTACTACAACAACAACAACAACAACTACTACTACTACTACTACTACTACTATTACTACTATTACTACTACTACTTCCACTACTACTACTACCACTGCTACTATTACTACTACAACTACTCTTACTTCTACTATTACTACTACTATAACTATTACTACTACTACTGTTACTATTTCTACTACTATTGTTACTACTACTACTACAATTACTACTACTTCTACTACTACTAACTACTACTACTACTACTACTACTACTACTACTACTACTACTACTACTACTATTATTATTACTATTATTACTACTTCTGTTCTTATCAGTACTACAACAGCTAACTATTACTAGTAATACTACTACTATCACTATTACTACTACTACTACTACAACAACTACTACTACTACTACTTCTACTACTAATACTACTACTTTTATGATACTACTAACAATGATATTGCTGTAACGACGGGGAATGAAGAAGGAGCTACATAAAAAATACATCCGCTAGCTATTGTGATGTCAAATATATATTATAAGGAGAAGAGAGAGATAGACAGAAATAGAGGGTGAGAAAGAGAGATCGAGAGAGAGAGAGAGAGAGAGAGAGAGAGAGAGAAAGAGAGAGATAGAGAGATAGAGAGAGAAAGAGAGATAGAGAGAGATCGAGAGAGAGAGAGTGAAAGAAGAGAGATAGAGAGAGAGAAAAGAGAGAGAGAGAGAGGAGAGAGTGAGAGAGAGAGAGAAAAAGGGAGAGAGTGAGAGAGTGAGAGAGAGAGAAAGAGAGAGAGTGTTGGATCTAGATAGAAACAACATGAATTGGAAACTGCTGACAGGCAATAACAATTACAATAATTGATTTATAGAGGCAGGTAACTCGTATATGATTGTATTCAATTAGCTTTACCGTCTGCAATAACCATTCAATTTTCAGGTTATCTGCAAGTCAGGATTCCAGCAGCGCTTGGCGGGTACTCGGGCTGTGTGTTTACCCCCCATATCCGCGGATGAGCCGAGACCGATTGAAAAAACTCGAGTACTCGGGTGATATCAACTATCCGGATAACGGGTACCCGAGATGAGAGAAAATCAATTACAAAAAAAAAGAATGCCCCGTTAGATAACTGCGGGTATCCGGATGCACACAAGAGAGGAAACTCTGGCAATCACTACACTCTTTTACATTGACTTCGGATTTTGTTGTTATTAGTTTATGTCTGCAAAACAATACCATCAAACTAGCAACAAATATAGATTTAGAACATTTGAGCAGGCTGACCCAGGATAGGAAAAAAACTGGCCATGTTTTGTCGCAAAGATAAGGAAAACAGCTGAAGCTGTGAGTTCAGATGATCACGCAAGCGGAAGGCAATAAGTCAAGTTAGTCAGCTTATGTCTACTCGGGTACCACAAAATATCCAGGTAATGACGAATCTTCCGCCGGTAGTAATTTGCGCGGGTAATCCGGGTAGTAATTTCCTCGGGTAATGCCAAAACCCTAGATTCCAAGCAGTATCACACGGTGCTTAGAAGTACATGTCACATTTTTGCATGTCTATGTCATAGAGGTATAAAGCATTCGATTTCACACTCTTCATATTGCAACGTGCATCATAATCGGCTAATGAGCAAATTATCATTGACACTTGGAAGAAATCTTGGACCAACAGGTCATCAGGAGGTGAAATAATTATTTTGATCCAACCATAAAACTGCCTGGATTTGAAAACACCACACGGAAACAATGTACAACTTACTGCAGATTTCTAACGGGCTATGGCAGAACAGTCTCAAACATGTGTAAATGGCGACTAAGAAATAACGAATTGTAAACGACACATTGTAATAGAGTACCAGAAACGACAAGACACATCGTCCTGGACTGTCCTGTTACAAGGGTGGAGGATGACTTTGAAACGATCCTCAACTGCGAGGACAAGTTCAAGGACTGGATGGAATCATTCCATTTGGAGATGTAGCCATACGCTACTACTAGTGAACAAATTATTGGGCACCTATTTTTATGTTGAGTCTAAAAGCTCCCATATGGCATGATACGTATGGTACATTATAAAACTGCAGTACACATAATACATAATACATGATAATAAGCATACAAACTATGATACGACAAACTGAATACATATCCATACAAATAATTTGAAAATGCGTGCCTACAGTAATACTCAACTAGTTGGGTAAGTTGGCATACTGAAAGAAGAATATAAATAGTCATAAATAGCTATATAAGCATGATAACATTTTATAGGAATATCACTCTCATTATAGTATCTTATTTCCCTTCCCTCTTAAGCGTTTTCGAACTCTTTCTCAATCCTTTTCTTACTCTCTCCTTGACTTCCGCTCTCTCTCTCTTCTCTTTCCCACTAATCAATCACCCTCTCTTTCACTTACACTCACTCACTCTCTCTCGCTCTCTCTTATTCTCTCTCTCTCTCCTCTCTTTTTTCTACTTCTTTTACACTTTATCCTTTGTTCTCCCTTCTCAATATCTCTTTGTCTCTTCCTATCCCTAGGTCACGTGACAAAAATAGGGTAACGCCTCCTGAGTGGAAATACCTAACTAATACAAGAATGTAGCTTAAACTGATTTAGATACTGAGTGATGTTTTAGGTAAGGAATGTAGAATGTCGGTAATAAAGTATTTAATTGTAAACATCGGATTCGTTTAGTAAGTAACACAACAAGCCTAGCCTAACTGTTTGTCTGGATTTCACATTATCTATCTGCTCATACATAGCTCTACAACTTTTTTTCTAGTTCTTACTATACTAGCGTCAGCTGATGAAACGCCTTATTTCATTATGGTTTATAAAGTATTTTCATTTATCCTCCTTGGTCTATTTATGCGATAACATATTTTACCGCTATAATGAAATAAGGCGTTTCATCAGGTGACTATAGTATTATAGTATATAATTACCCGAGTACATCACTTTAATTATCCATGTATACCTATACTATAGTCAGCTGACGAAACGCCTTATTTCATTAAAGTTTACCATAAATTTCCATATATCTTCATTGTTCTAGTTATACCATATTATTTTACCGATATAGATAAATAAGGCGTTTCATCAGCAGCTGACCTTACTATATCTCCGTCTATCCTTTATAGCTCCCTATGTTTCTATCACATTTTCATAATCAATTACCCTATAAGTTAATCTATTTCCCTCTATCTTTATTTCATTACCCTAATACCACTCTATATCTCCACCTATCTATTTGTTATACGTCTAACTAATGCAAGAATATAGTTCAAACTGATTTAGATAGTGAGTGGTGTTTAGAGTAGGAATGTAGAATGTCGGTAATAAAGTATTTAATCGTAAACAGTGAATTCGTTTAGTAGGTGACACAACAAGCCTAGTCTAACTGTTTGTCTGGATTTTACATTATCTATCTGCTTATACCTAGCTTTACAAATTTCTAGTTCTTACTATAGTATACTATTACCCGAATACATTACTTTAATTACCCATTTACTAGTTCTTAGGCTGGTGTCTCACTAAGCGTACAAAATACAAATATATCATGCACATTGTATGATACAAAATAAAAATGAACGCACGGTGCTAACTGTTCTGCGTTACACTGAGTACACAAGCGTGTTCATACACAAAGACCTTCATCATTCACCATACACGTGTATGACCTTGCCCATTCTTTTCCAATGTGTATGGAATACAAGTGATGAAGTCATTGACTCTTTTGTGCGTGAGATGGATTTTTAAAGTTGTCTTAAAATATTTTCTGCTGAAAAATAGTGCAAGATATTAGTAACACTAGACGTATTACTAGCCTGCTTACCTAATATTTTGGATAGATTAACAATGTTTTTGTCTATAATTTCGATCGTGGAATAAATATTTAGTTATTTATTACCAAATCATGTCTATATAACTGATATTGTATAACCCATAAAGTATAGATTTATAAGTATTTTGGCTGAAATAAGCTACAAATGATCCATAATATAAGCATTAAATCTAGACCCAGAGCATAACCGTGTCACTAACAACTTTCGAATGACTTGTAAAAGCGTATGCTGTATGATGAAGTTGTATACTCAGTGTGATTGCTTACTCAGTGTATGATTGTGTATGGTAAATATTGAATTATGTAAGATGTATTTGAATTTTGTATGCTTATTGATACTCCACCCTTAGTCCCTTATTACTTTACCATAACTAATGCAAGAATGTAGTTCAAACTGATTTAGATACTGAGTGGTGTTTTAGGTAAGGAATGTAGAATGTCGGTAATAAAGTATTTAATCGTAAACAGTGAATTCGTTTAGTAGGTGACACAACAAGCCTAGTCTAACTGTTTGTCTGGATTTTACATTATCTATCTGCTCATACATAGCTCTACAACTTTTTATCTTGTTCTTACTATATTATACTATTACCAGAATACATTACTTTAGTTATCCATTTATAGCTATACTATAGTAGTCAGCTAATGAAACGCCTTATTCCATTATAGTTTATAATGGATTTTCATATATCCTCATTGATCTATTTATACTATAACATTTTACCGATATAAATAAATAAGGCGTTTCATCAGCTGACCATACTATATTATACTATTACCCGAATACACCATTAATCATCCATTTAGACCTATTATACTATTATAGTCAGCTGATGAAACGCCTTATTTCATTATGGTTTATAAAGTATTTTCATTTATCCTCCTTGGTCTATTCATGCGATAACATATTTTACCGCTATAATGGAATGAGGCGTTTCATCAGGTGACTATAGTATAGTATACTATTACTAGAGTACATCGCTTTAATTATCTATTTACTCGCTGGCTATTCACGACCACGCTCGGGTACTAATTAATTGAAGTTTATATGTATAAAAAGACACAAATACGAAGAGTATGAGAGCGAGGGAAAGACAGAGAGAGAATGAGAGAAGGGAGAGAAAGGTACAGAGAGAGATTGTAGGAGAGATAAAGGATATGTAGAAAGATAGAGAGTATTCTTTTCAGCTGAATGATGTAACTTGAAAAGCGTCTAGGCCTAGCTACATACTATCTAAGTGGCCTAGCTTCTTTAATAGCGTCACATGAGCTATAATATAAATAAACTCAAAGAAAAAACCCAAATGAAAATTTCAAATAAATTGTATTCCAATTAGCAGGTATTTATAGTTTCTTAAAAAGATGGAATGCGAAACAAAAACGCGTTAATACGAGGAATTACATACTAAAGCCTTTTTTTGTTTTAAAATACATGCTTCAATCAATCAACTATTAATGACAAACTTCATTTTCTCAGTACCAAATGCCAACTTCATACATAATTTGATGCCTGTAGCTTGTATAGTTTAGTCTATAGCCTGACTCAAGCACTCTCAAGTCTTAAAATATTAATATAGATACCTATATCCCAATCTATCCTTGTAGCTCTCTATTTTTCAATCACATTTTCACACTCATTTACACTATAAGTTGATCTCTTTCTCCCTAATACCTCTCTATCTCTCCACCTATCTAATTATACATCTTCCTTTATGTCGTTATTTCCCCATCTCATTTTCACACTTTATCGCGATAACAATTGATCTATTTCTCTCGAACTTTCAAATCCTCTAATCTCGTTCTCTGTTTCTTTCTTTCTCTCTCTCTCTCTATCTCTCTCTCTGCCTCTCTCTCTTTCTTTCTATCTATATATCTATCTCTCTGCCTCTCTCTCTCTTTCTCTTTCTCTTTTTTTTTCTCTCTCTCTCTCTATCTATTTTTCAAGTTTTCTCTATCTCACATCTCTCTATCGCTATCTCTTTCTCTCACACATTTACACTATATATTTTTCTATTTCTTTTATATCTCTCCTTCCTTTTTTTAATCCGTTAATTAATTATTTTCGTTCACTTTATTTCTCTAAATCCTCGTTCCTTTATTTTCCATTCAACCAATGATAACTAGCTGTTTAAATTATGCTTCTTCTGATCTCAATCTCAATCTGGTTTTCCCGCTCTCTATCGATGACTTTCTCTTCCCCCCCTCTCTCTTTGTCTCTCTCTCTTTATATCCCCCTCTCTCTCTGTTTCTCTTTTTCTATCTATCTCTCTCTTTCTCTCTCTTTCTCTCTTCTCTCTCTCTCTCTCTCTCTCTCTTTGTCTCTCTCTTTAACAATTTATATATCTCCCATTAACTCGCTCTTTTCCCCCTCACTCTCTTTGCGTTTATTTCATTATACTTTCCATCCCTTTCAAATGTTTTCAAACAAATTTCTCAATGATTTTCTTTATAGCTAAAAGTGATCAAGAATGAGCTTTCAAGCATACTTTTTTCAGCCTATTATCAATAGGGGCTAATTGGTACAGTGATGGCGATGTCTGCATTTGAATCTAGGGTAGGTAGAATCTGACATCTAATCTGCTCGGATACAGACGAAAAATTAAGAGGTCCCGTATTTACATCTAAG
>JAUEKR010456676.1:0-11672 GCA_031762895.1 Corambe burchi
TTAGGACCATTTCCGTTTAAATGAAAGTGAAACAAGGAATTTGGTGGTATTCTCGCAATTCTATTGGCTTACAAAAATCATAACATAAATTAACAATAATACAAAATGGTGGTTTGGGTTAGCCGATACAACGCTAGTCCAGCGTGTTTATCTTGATCATTAATGGAACAAGTGTATTAGTGTCTCTAAGTGGGATAAACATCTAATTTCTTATTATATACTGATTTTTTATTTTATAATTTTCTTTCTATAATTATCTTTACAATGTTTTTCCACAGATGCCTCGACCTAGGCGTAAAAGGTCATACAGCAACATGGGTAGGATAAGTCATGAAGATGAATACAGACATAATAAACGTCGCAGAGATGATGGGGCGGATTATTACAACTCTAGTCCCAGTCGGCGTTCAAGGAGGTATTGCTTTATTCATTTTTCTTTTCAATGACTACTCAATGTTGTGTATGTTATAATGTTATAATGCATGTATAATGTGCTATAAAATATGCTGGTACAGTAGTATACGAAAGTAGCGTACTTGGAAATAGCATAATAATTATTAATCCCTATTTTTCACCCTTGAGTCGATAAATTTAACATGTAAATAGCGTGCATCACATTAGGCATAAGAGGTCAACCCGGAAATAGTGTAAGATATTTCCCTAAGCCTTCTTTGTGGGCTATTTGTTTTTCATGTTCATGATATCATTCGGCATAATCTAGTTTTAAAAAAAGAAACACAACCCATTGTAACAAAGCAAACAATTGGACTTCTACCTAAGGATCACCATTTGTCAGGAATGGACCTTATTAAATAAACAGTAACAATGTACTCAATAGAAGTAACCAATAAAAATGCATTATAATGCTTGCTTAAAGCAACTGAGTAGCCTTTAATGATTATTTTATGAACTCAGGAAATGTGTAAAGTTAGAGTGAGTCCCGTAAATTACGTTATTTCCGTGTTCCATGGTATTAATTTTATGCCAAAATGAATCAACTCATTGATTGGTGGGATTGCAGTTTACTTATGTTTTATGTTTCTAATCAATCTGTTATTCTTTTTAATGTTATTATGATGTAATATTTTATTTCTTTTGTCAATACTGTATTAAAGACATTAAATGTGTGTGTTAAAAAAAGGTGGTACGGATTATGATTAAAATACTATTAAACAATATTTGCTTTTCTTAAAAATGTCTTTGTATAATTCATATTGGAAATATTTTTTTCTTTTAAATATGAATTCTTTCATTTGGCATATCTTTTCTCATTATCCTTTTCACTTATTTAAAGCCATGAACGCCGAGGTGGCCGAAGCAGAAGGCATTATGATGACTACCAGCGGTCTCCTTCGTATGAGGGTAAGACTGGCACACTGATTAGTACCAGCAGCAACAACTATGGGAGTCATCATCATCACCATCACCACTACCAACAGCAACCGTCTGATTTTGATGACAGCAGCTACCAAGGCAGCAGTAGTCATCATGGCCATTCGGGCAGTCGAAGACATAGGCGGAGACGTCATCATCGACATTCTTCTTACTCATCCAAGAGGGTAAGTGCTTGTCTGGTTTTTGTTTTGGTAAAAAGAAGGGATAAATTATCCCCTAACTCCGCCCTCCAAAACTGATTCTCTGGTTCATCTTTAACTTGGAACTCTATTCTTCTATTTGAAAGATAGTGGATAGAATTCTAGTATTTCTCTTTTCTGGGTTAAAATTTCATTCTTTTGTGTTTTTCTTCTTTTAATTTTTTTTTTAATATCGTCATAGATAGATTGATAAGGTTGGTTAGGGTTCTGGTTATGGTAAGTAATGGGACTACTTTGGCATGGCACTCAAAAATTCAATAGAAACTAACTCAACAAAACATAGCTTTAATAGAGAAGTTGACGATTGTATTCTTGTAATGATAATGCTCTATTCTTTTAGAAAATCTGGATTTTGAGGCCTATGGATTTTCTTCTTCTCTTAAATCTGTGTCAGCGTTATCATGAATCAATCATGAATATAGACTAGTGACTAACGCGTCTAATTTGATGGAAGAGGCTAAGCAGCTCTTCTCTACTCTTACTGAAGAGGAGGTTTGCTTGGGTTCTGCTCTCTCTTTCTCCACTATTTATTTCTATGGTTTTGTCTGTTGAGATTTTTTATTTCAGGTTTTATCATCTGGTGAGTACTCGTAAGCAATAATGTGTATGATTTCAGTATCACTAGGTGTGTTGTATTGGTGGAAAACACGATGAGACTGTGATAGAGTGTAAAGCCAATTTTGTCAATTTCAGATGGCAAAAGTTAGGATACAGCTAGATATGTGCAACGATCACAGATGAAGCGACTGGTGTTGCCTGCAACATTTTCTACGAATGCATTTTATCATTCCATCTCGATGAAATGGGAATGCATGGGATGTTAGTGTTAGTGTAGTTGTAAAAAAGGGTCTAATGGGTGTACACTATGCACGGATGAATCGTTATGAATCATGAAATTTATTTTAATTGGGGATGGTTGAGATATTGTTGGATCATTTTTTCATGATTTAACAGAAGTTCACATTAAGAATAAGTAGATGTTGGTTCTACTCTCATAGTTTTAACAAAAAAAAAAAGGATAATATACTTGTGTGCCATTATGCACTGGCATTGGTTAGGGTTTGGCTTCCAGAATATATTTCTTGGTGAACTACAAGTGTATGCATTTTGTAGGTTTTTTTTTAACAATATCTTGTTCATGATTATAGATTTTTAAAATAATGAATTATTAAAATATTTAGAATTTTTTCTTGTGATTGTATTTCTTTTTTTTTTTACCATGTTATTATTTGTGTTATGAATTTGGATGTATTTCTTATTTTATTTTTTAATTGGAACAATTCCAGTTGATGCAAAGCAGACATAAAGGGCATGTCAATGTCAGTTTTTTATTATCTAGATAAATTTTTTGCGTTATATGATTCGCGGCTACTTGCGGAAATATTTAAATACTGGTTTTGCCTCTCAATCAATGTTTGTAATTGTTTATCCTCTGTTACTTTATGATTTATGATACTTTTCTACTTTTTGTTTCTCTTTCTCTTTCACTATAACTATTATCGTTTAAGATTGCTTGTAATATTACTTGTAGAATTTTTCTTCTTTTAATGAATTTTTTATTATTTTGTGTACTGTAGTGTTTTTAAACATTCTAATTCTGGTATGTTATTTCTTGTTTTTGTTTTCTGTTAATATTATCAAGTTATTTATACCTTTTTTTATTTTGTTTTTTTGTTGGAGGGGTGTACGTGTGCTTGTATGAGTGTGAGGGTGAATGTAGATTGTGTTATGTTTATATAAGTGAGTTGTGCTATTGTTACGTTAGTTATTTAGACTATACCTTAGTACAATAATATTTTGATTTTTAGACACATGTGTTAAAAAAAGCCATCATGCTTGGGAACGTAAGAAGATGAAAGCGTTTTATTTTTATATTTTATTGTTGACTATTGATCATGTTGCTTTGTTAGGAGAGTTCGTCAGTATTTAACCTCTACTTCATTATATAATATAGGCATACTATTAATTATTGTTGGTGTGCATTTGTTGCAAGTTTCTATTACTATATTACGATTATCTATTGGTCATGACAAGGGAGTCAACTATTGGTATTAGAGATGTTCTGATTGTATCAGTTATTTCCCTTGTTATACCCATCGATTGCCTAGTCTTCCCATTCTCTCTCTCTCTCTCTCCCTCCCTCTCTTTCTTCTTTCTCTCCCTCTCATTCTGTCTGTCTGTCTTTCTCCCTCTCTCACTCTCTCTCTTTATCTATCTATCTCTCTTTCTCCCTCTCCATCCTTCTCTCTCTCTTTCTATCTCTCTCAGCCTCCTTCTATTTTCTTTGGTCTCTTATTACATTGCGACAATAACTTTTTTAAAAGTTTAACCCTTTCTGTGGACATATAAAGTAGATACATGACATGATATGTCTCGATTGATGTTATGTGTGAAGGTTGGGTTGCAGTATAAATGTTTTTTGATCTGAATTAATTTCTATGTTATTACCTTCTAAATGCATTCAGACCATATAATCCATTATGTCTCATATTATTCAAACATTGTTTTTCTATCTGGTGAATTATTACTGATACTTATTTTGTTTCTAATTGAATGATGCTTTAAAAAAATTGATTTGAAGCTTAAACGTTTATTAGTCTTTAGGTTAAAGTTGAATTTTGTATTTTGTCTTGCTCTTGCTGTACTTCATTGGTCTACTTTATATGTATATATTCAGATCATTGCAACATCATGTCTCTAACATTCATTCATTCATGGGTTTGTGGTTTTGGGTTATGGCGATTTCATCATTAAAATAGTCATACTAGGGGACTTATTTTAAGTGTGACTATTTTTGTGATGACTCGACCTTCTCCCTTCCATATTTCTCATTTATGTCTTGTTGAGATCATTGATTGAGATTGAGTCATGATTTTGTTAAACAGTCTGTCTTTTTGCTTCACTATATTACTATATTTCTTTCATTGGTTTTATTTTGAACGTCATATTTCATTCATATTATAGTGATGAGAATCTTCCTATAACCCAAGTCTCTTTCTCTCTCTCTCTCTCTCTCTCTCTCTCTCTCTCTCTCTCTCTCTCTCTCTTTCTCTCTCTCTCTTGTGTTTTGTGTTGATCTTTTATTTTATGGTGTAATTGGTTATTGAACTTGAGTGATGATTTGATTTGTTCGTTAAAATCTCATTTTTATTCTTAATTTGGATTTATCGAATATTGAATTTGTCCAACTAATAGTTTCACTATTAATTCTTTAAATTGCTAGTAAATTGCCAGTAATGCTTTTTTTGTTGCTGCTGAAATTTATTATTACATTTTTTAAACTAAATATTATTAGTTTTATCTTGAATGTTCCAAGAGTAAGTTTATAAAATGCATTGGGTTTTGCTGTTGATATTCTTATTTTTAATGCTTGTGTTGCTTAAGAAAATATCTGTAACTTAGACCTCTGATCATGCTATGCTGTTCTAAATCTATGTTTGGCTAGTTTATATTGTATTAATAAAAGTGAGCTGTATGAAAAGTGTGATAAGATTGAATAAAGCTTTACTATGTATTGTGTTATGCGTATGCATGTAGCACACTTGACTCTCCTGTGCGAGGAATGCGCCTGGAGAATAGAGATAATATGAGCCATCCCTCCACCACATACTCACTGCTATACCCCACCTCCCCTTTCCTTGTTTCTCTCTTTTACCTTCTCTTTTACTCATCTCTTCTTCTTCTGGTGCTTGCTCATCTGTGTGCTGGTGATGCCAGTGTTATCATCCTGATGTTTGTGTACATCTGTGTGTATGTAAGTGAGTTTGTTTGCTGTGCATGTTTAGAGTGTGTTCCATCTTACCTATATATCCAGTCTTGGATGACGTAGTTCACCTTTCTGATGCTTCTGCTAGACTCTCGCTATGTCTCCTTGTGTTATAATGCTACCATATTCCTATCTTCTTGCCATTGGTATACTAGACATTGTATTAATGTATGTCTTCAGCGTTCCAGCCAACTGCTACCCTTCCTTTTCTTGTATTTCTTCATCATCATCATTAATTTTCACTTTTTTTTTTTACCTGTGTGTCTTATATATAGTTGATTCACTTGCTGGTGATTCTACCTGGCTGCTCATACCTAGATGTTCCATCATGACTTCCCTACCTACCTTTCATACCTGTCTTCATACACTCTACATAAGTGAAAATTTCCATCCCCTCCCCTCTTCCCCTGCTCAGACCATCCTTCACCAACCCAGCCCTCCCTCAGTTCACATATTCTGGTATAACAGTTCTCAGCTTCTATCCTATGATCAGAGGAAAATGTGATTTTGGGGTATGTAAGGAGTAATTTTTGTTGGTATGGAGAAATATTTGGGGAGGATGGGGGGGGGCGGTTAGTTAGTGATGGTGAGTAGAGGATGGTATAATTTCGTTTTTCAAATTTTACCTTTACCGTGGAACTATTCAGGTATCTATATCTTCTTTCCATAGATAATAATGAGGAGAATAAATGTTTCTAATGGGAAGGGGGAGGGGAGGTAGTTGAGTATCTTTTCTTCTAAATGTTCAGTTGGTAGGTAGATAGAGTGAGTTCCTGGCTTGATGAGATTCTAGAGGTCTGTTGTTGCTCTGATGGTGAAATGGTATGAAGCTTGACTTGGCTGTTCCATCTACCTGGTTTGGTTAGTGAGAAACAAACAACTGGAGGCATTGAATCTATTTTCGGCATCACCTATGACGCACGACTTTCTTCATGATGATGATGATGGTGTTTTTTTAGAAATTTCATCCAGTTTCTTTCCCCCCCCCCCCCATACCCATTCTTTTTCATCTTGTTCTAATTTTACTACAGTTTATATCCCCACACACACACACACACTTTTATCTCATTTCTCTCTGTGTTCTTCTTACTATATTATGTCTATCTAATGTATCTTCATGATGTTATCTCAGTCTTCCATAACGGCCATGTCCTCAATTCGTATTTCATTACTGTTGTTGTGGTTGAACAAGTTATCACTGGTTTTATTATGACATTAGATTGTTGGCGTATTACGGTTGTTCTGAATGCTGCTTTTGTTGTTTGAATCTATTATTGTATACCTTTTTATTTTCTTTGTTCGTATTTCGTGTATGTTTGAGTTCTTAAGAATGATATTTTGTAATATGCAAACGTTCTAATAATATTCATTTTGAATTTTCTCATTTGTTACCTCATTTAAGTCGCCATTGTCCTTATTTCTTTATTCTTCGTATTATTAGTAATGCTACGGTAGTTGCAATGTTATTTCATTTAAAAAAGAAAAAAAAGATGGTGGTAGAAAAATCAACTGCAGCGTATTTATTATGTTTATTGATCCATTTATTGCCTAACATAAATATACACTTGATAATTTGTTGTAAGTTATAAGGGATGACGGTACTCAGTACTACCATCTCTGCTAAAGGATTAAAAGTGTTATAATCTTTCACTTCTGATAGTCGTAGTCAGTTATGTATTAAATCTGGAATTAATTATAACTCCACAAACCACTGAGCTCAAATTCACTATCAGTGTATCAGTACTCAATTTATTTAGGTGCTCATAATTCTGGCCTGTATTTATCAGATAACACCGGCTTCCCCATCTCTTGTTTATCTTTTCTACACTGTGAGTGTGTGTTGTAACTTGTGTATGTGTGTGTTTCATAAACTATATTATGCGATACTGTGTGTGTGTGAGTATACTTGATAGATGCGTATATTTTGTTATCAATCTAGGTCTGGCGCTGCCTTTCATCTATAAACTTAAAAACCCTTTAGAGGGAATAGTGAACAGTATATCATTATAGATAGTGTCCACCTGTATCCTATATTATATGCTATTAGTTTATAATATATTCTGTGTTTTAATGCCGACTCGGTCTACGATCATACTTCTATAGCTTGAATTGTATATAGATATCCTACATTTTCATGAGAGATTATTATGTTTACGTCTTGTATATTTGTTGGGGAATTTACTGTTTTTTGTTTTTCTTTTATCTCTCTCTCTCTCTCTCTCTCTCTCTCTCTCTCTCTCTCTCTATCTCTCTCTCTCTCTCTCCCCCCTCCCCACCGTTGATTTGTTGTGAGTGTTACTACCGGCATCGTGAAATTGATTGGTGATTGTCCGACTCCCTCAAAATCTAGATCATTGGTTGATTGTTACTAGATATACAAAGTACTTTCGGTGGGCATCTTTGTAGCATTTGCTGATAATTATTGGATGCATATTCTGCGACTTTTTCATTGATTTTGATAATATACTGACTGATACAATCTTATCACTTATACGATCACTTATTCTTTATCTAGAAATAGTTGGGATCCATTTAGCCATGTTTGTTTTCCACCTTTGCGTTGTAATGTTGGCACCTGACTCTAATTCTATCATTTGATGCATCTCAACGAAGATAATGATAATGGTGATGATAGTGTCCCTAAGAAGCATGAGGTAGAGGGAGTAATTTATTCTTCTTTCATTTAGGATATCGCAAGAGAAAGTCATTTACATTTTAAACTTGGCGCGTGGCCAGCTTTGTTTTCTATATTAAGGAATAGACGAGTTAGATGGTCTAGATAGTTACAATGTATTCAACTTTCTTAACGAAATTCTCTTTGTTGTTGGATCTGGATTATTACAGTTATAATGCTTTAAGCGATTTCTTTGTTGAAAACTTTCTTTCATCACCATTTTTACTTTCATGTAGTCTAGCGAATGCTTTAAATAATCTCAATCCTCAAAGAAGATATGTTATTTTATTGTACTATCATATTTATACATTGGTTCTCCAAAGTATTGTTTAAATGTTGGGTTAATCCCTTTCCGATAAATCGCCACAACCTCAATTTTAGTAATTAATAACACATTTCCTTTCTTCTTTGCATGAGCCATGCTTCGAATTAAACACAAATCTACATTTTACTATACTGTAATATACCGCTTTAATTTAAATACTAGCAGCTATTCTTCCATTGATCCCTTTTCTTTCTTACAATGTCTGATATTTAGACCTAGGCTATACTGGATCTAGAGAATGAAGATATGTTTTGATCACTTTTCTCCCATTTTTAAAAATCTTGTTCTGTATCTCTTTGTATGCCTCTCACATACACACATTTTTGTCTCTCAATCTATGTTCTTTCTCCCTCCCTCCCTCTCTCTATTCTCTCTCCCTCTCTATTTCTATGTCTTTCTCTTTCCCTTTTCATCTCCCCCTCTCACTCTTTATCATCCTCTCTCTGAATGCCCTACCTTTTACTTCTCATAGTTTACTATATGTATATAAGTTTTGCCTTAAAATAGGATAACGGTAATCATCTTTCGTCATGACCTATTATTCAAAATGAATTAGGATGCTTATTTTTTCTTTGTTACGTTGATCTTCGGCACTCATATATTTTTGTGAGAGTTTGTAGATGGAACTTAGACATCCATCATTCTCATTTGTTTTGTTATGGTACGATGATTTAGCAGAACTCTAGCGTGATTTGATGCTTTTTTTTTACTCTCTTCTTTCAAGATTAATAATGACTTATCTCCACTCAACTTACTTTCTCCCTCCCTCTCGTTTCCCCCAATTTCCTCTACATGAATGTGTCAATCGTTCTTTCCCCATCATTCATTTTTTTCTCGATTTTCGTATAATTATTAACATCTTCCATTTTAGTCTTTGCTCTCCGACCATTTCCTCTCTCTCTTTTTTTTTTTTGGTCAAATATAGAATATGATTCTGTATGAAATGGCTAAATAAATCTAACATATTGAAGTGGTACAATGGTAACGATGTCTGCATCTGAATCTAACGACCCGGGTTTGCATTCGGGTGGACGCAACTATTTTTATCTGCGTTTTTCACACCCCTGATCCTAGGATAGGTACGATCTGACATCTAGTCTGCTCGATACGGACGGAAAACTAAGAGGTCCCGTGTTTGCATCTAAGCACGTTAAAAATCTTGGTGGTTTTAAATCACAAAGAGCATGCTGCTAAAAGTCGCCAGTCAACAGTAATACTCGAGCATAATTGAGTCAGTTGGCAAAATTGAAAGAACTCTTAGTGATAGTTTTCAAAGTTTTATCTAGTCTAATCCCAATTGACCTTGTGTATAGTATACTACTCCATTTATTTGAGTCTTCTGTTATTATATTGCTAATTTTCATTGCGACATCGCAATTATCCGTCTTGCTTCCTTATAATAGTATTCACGTCTGTTCTCGTCTGTTATTGTTGTTCTCATGTCTCTCGCTCGAGATGTTATCATGTACCTATTTCGAGTGTATTAGTATTATCCTTAATTCCATAGCTTCTGTCTTAATGTAATAATATTATAATCATGTTTGCTCTGAGAGCGCACATCCATAGTAGTAATGCATAGTAAAGAGTGAGCACACCGTTGACATGTTAAGTGGGTTCTAGAAAATGTGTAGTAATAGCAGCACACGCATACAGCATAAGCAGCTCAGTTAGTTTCGGAGTTGTGAAGTTGAGTTTTGAAAAGTTTTGAGTGCGAGTGCTTAATGCTGTTGATTCGTTTTTATATGTTTGTTGAGATGGATGAGAGAGTGATGAGATAGATAGATAGATAGATAGAAGATAGATAGATAGATAGAGAGAGGGAGTGAAGAGAGGGATGGAGGGATGGATAGAGATAGAAGGAGGAGTGCGATACGACTGTAATCTAGTATTTAGAAGACTAAGATGGAAAGTTAATCTAGGCAGACCTATGAAGAAATTTGGGAAGGAGGGGTGAGTGATAATGGCGATGGTGTATGTTGTATGTTGTAAGTATTATCCAGGAATGTTGGCCTCTTGGGAAGCGCGTCGCTATCAGAACCAGAAAGCGAGTACTACCTACCAGTCTTAACTCCAACTCTAGATGATATTATCTAGTCTAGATTAGATAGTTCTCGAGCTGGTATTCCGCTACTACTACTACTAGATATACCCTTGCACTGCTTTTTCCTGATTTTGATGGTGGTGCATTTGGTTGAGCAGTTAGCTTTAGACAGCTGGATAGAGGTAGACCGGCAAGCAGCGCAATACTTTTTACGTTTCGAGTCTGTTTTTGCTGGTGGATAAGTCTAGATAGGCAAGCGATTTACATAGGGGTCGCTTCTCAAGCTTCCACCCACTAGCATAGAAGTGTAGCTATAGCTATTAGACTGTAGGTAGTAAGGTGTAGATAGAACTAAAGGGGGTGATGCGCCTGGAAGAACTGGTAGATCCCATCAGTAGCAGAAGTAGCCGTAGAGGTAACATCGGGGCTGCTGCTTCTGCCAGAGAATGGAAGAAAATGCCCACCTACGGCTATACTAGTAGTAATAATAAATATGGTGGTTACCACACCAAGGTATGGCCAATGATGATGATGATGAGGATAACGATGATTTGTGATAGATAATGAAGATGATAAAGATAGCCATCTTATTTCATTGATGATGTTGATAATTGGTCATAGAGATCGATATTGACCTTTTTGTGACCTTCCTTCCATCTTTCACGTGGATTGTGTGTTTTCTATTGGAAAGTTTTCGGCTGGATTTCCCAAATTGTTTTTATGGAGGCCATCTTGATTATTCTTTGGTGTTGTTATTGGTTTCCTCAGTGAAATGAATTTTATCTTGTTTTGTTTTCATTTGATTGGATACAGCTAAAGTTTTTTTTCTTTTTTCTTTGAAGGATTATTATTGTTTTGAGTAGTCGATTCTCTTTTAGTCAGGTGTTAGACATCGTTTATTTCACTAGATCCTATTTCGGGAGTGTTCTCTTGGTCGTGATCATTATACTCATTAGGTGATCAATGTTAAACTTTACTCCATAAACTTTCCATTTATTGTATCTAAACCTACCTCATTCATTGTATCTAATCTTTGAGAGTGCTTGATCTTTACTTATTGATAATATTGTTTATTTTCTTAGACGGAAGGTTACGATTTGATTCATTCAAGCATTTGTTAAATTTGATTTTTTAAATGCTTTTTCTTCTGCTTAATTCTTACTCCTTTTGTTCCTTCTCCTTTGATTCTATTTCTATCTTATTATTATTATTATTATTATTATTATTATTATTATTATTATTATTATTATTATTATTATTATTATTATTAT
>JAUEKR010456787.1:0-11671 GCA_031762895.1 Corambe burchi
TCGGAACAACGACACCTCTGTTTAACGACATTTATTTTCGGTCCCGAGTGATGTCGCAATTGGGAGGTTCCACTGTATTTGAGTATTACTGTTAACTAGGCAGATATTTTTGAAATTTTGCCCAGGTGCAACATCTTATTTTTATGCTCAATTGTATTATTTTGTGGTGTAATGGTAAGACATTTTGATTAAGATCAAGAGATGACAGGTTCGAATCAAGCCGAAAAAATATATTAGTCAACACATATTTTCTTACTCAACTCAGGTGTAATGAATGCTCGGTCAGCGACGAAGATGGATGTCATCAGGTAGCTTGTCAGTATTCTTAACAACGAGCAGATATATGGTATTCGAGTGAACAGATCCATCCAGGGAACTACTTATTAAAACTTTCTGAGACTAAAATAAATGGAATTTTATTTTGTTTTGAAATAAAGGATATGACAAAATAGAAGAATTTCGACTCCGTTCAACACCATCTGAGATACATGTTGGCATATTGTAGACTTTATCTAATAGTTTTTCTAGACGTGCATTTGTCTGAATTTGTGCTTGGAGAGACGCTAAGAAATAATAACAGAGACAAGTAAGCTAAGATTATAAGTGGAAAGCACTATATATCCATGTTATATGTCACCATCTATTCATTTATATTATTTAAAATAAAAATCAAGCCTGAATTACCTTAATACCACAATATCTATGTTATTGTTATGTTTTTTTAATACCTGTTTAAGAATCTTGATGCCGACAGGGTCGATGAAAGTGAATGGGGTACAGTCAATGATGAGGTAGAGGAAAGGTCGAGGGTCAAGGTTAGGCATAGGACCAATGATAGAAGCCCTATGACCCATGTTTGGGGTACCATCGGATGACTTAGTCTCTCCATTAAGGGTTTGGGGTGGGTCAGGTTGTGGAGTGACGGTTTCAATCTCTACAATCTTAGAGTCATGCAACTTCTTCTTGTTCTCCTGTTTATTGAGGGAAAATAACATAAAAAGTAACTAAAAATAATATCCACTACATTCATCCATAAGAAGAATCAGTCTTTTGGTTATTCACCTTAAACCTAACGTCGCCTGAAGACATGCTCTTCGAACGTAATCAAATAGTTTTAATAACCTTGCTCAAGAGCTAAACACAATGCCTTGACTGATGACCAAGACCAGAATCCTTCGATCCAAAGTCTGATTCTTTAACTGCTTTAACTTTGCCACACAAGTAGTTATAAAGAATAACATCAAAAATAATTCAGACCCACCAATCAGAGTGTAGGTAATTTATGCAGCACCATGACGAAAGATAGTGATAGTTTTTTGTTTTATTTCATAGAATTACTAACTCATTGATAAGTAGTAAGCAAGTTGCATTAATCTGGCGTGGTGGAAAATTGCCATTGGAAACTTTAAATTTTGTCAAACTTTGCCACAAAAAAAACCCATTTTGCCACAAAAAATTTCCAATTTACCACATTTTGCTGTAAAAGTTGTCAAATTTTTTTAGGTAAAAATTGCAAATTATGTGTAAACTTAGTGAATTGCATAGTTTTTTTTTCGCCTTGAAAACCTGGAATATTTCATTTATCTTAAGATACACACAAAAAGTCACTCAAGTGCATATATCATAAAGAAAAAAGATAAGAAACATCAATCTTAAAACAAAACAAGAGTACTAAAAACAAAGGGAGGCATCAAAATTTAATCTATAAGCTACTTGGGTTAAAAAATGATGAAAACTATGATTTTTCATGTAAAATAAAATTATAAAATTTGCAGTAACTTGTGGAAAAGGGCAAATTTTGCAGCCGCAAATTTTGCAGCCATTGCATTGCGGTCGCGACAAACCACGATGACAGATTAATAAACTTCCAAATTCAAATAATACGTATCAACATACATAATTATATATTATAGAATATCAAACGAAGCATCACACGCATCAGTCATCATAATATAATCATATCAGTGCATGACCTGAATTATATCAATGATAACACATCTCTAGCACAAGACCGACTCCATCGGCAAGTACACACATCAAACTTTTTTCAAAGCAGCCAAAGCGACGCAGTTGAACAACTGGGACACAAGAAGGTGTTAAGTAATTATAGAAATATTGGTATACTTTCTTTAAAAAAAAAATTTGAATGGAGCTGCTCTAAACAGTAATTGAAATGGATACAACTATACTCACAGACTTGTTTTCATCAAACAAATAAAAGTATATTGCATTAATTAATAAGCTAATTTGTTGATTAAATAAATGTTCCATTTGACTTTAACATACATGAAGTGGGTCGTTCAGAATCATCATCCTCTTCAACACTTTCCTCATCTTCTCTGGTTTGACAGTGGTTTCATGGTAGACGTGCTTCAAGAACAACTCTCCGTTGGCGTAGTAAAGTGGGGAGTTGTAGGACACAATACGGATTCGAGGGTTGGGTTCCGTCTAGTGTAAGGGTGAAAAAAAAATGGTGATTATTAATAATAAATTTTTTTTTTCATTTCTTCATTTTTGTTGTTGTTGCTCATTATGAATTGTGTATTCAATTCAATTTGTTTAATCATGAACGACCTTCTGAAACATCTGAACTCATATATCTAGCAGCCCAAAGAAAAAAAAGCTCATACTTATCGTAATGTAGTTATCTTATCAGTAGTACATATTAGCTGTTGGTACCGGGTATAAGTATTAATATCAATTCAATACAGGAGATTATTAATTATCATTAATAGCGTAAGTGTGGCTCTGAGGTCAGTGAAAAAGCTCTATTAATAAGTTAAACACAGTCCTGCTCAAATCACGATTAATTTCTTCATTTTTTACTCTTCTTTCGTTTCTAAATTGCTTACGCTGGGTTAAACATGACACTTAATTATCTGGCACTTAAAGACTTACATTGGTAATGACAAAACAAAGTAGAACAAAACCACAAATTAAAATAGCCCATTATCGACATTTCACGCAATTGAATGTTTTCCTATCCTACAGGGTTTCCTTAACCCTCTTAGTGCGATGGGCCACGTACGGGGATTTGTCGCTTTAGTGCGATGGGCCACAATCATGGCTCTGCCAACTCCCCTTTTATGTTTCATTTTTAACCCACTATTTTCATTTTCTAGACCGTGGGAGTTACTCGGACTCTCTTGTAGAGAAGTTAAACACTTCTAAAATGGTGACAAGTAGAGAACAGACTCCATAAATCAGCTGGTCCTTGATGGTCAAATATCGGTAAATTAGAATAGTGATTCCGGCTATGTTAATCAGTGTAATGCGTTAATCCATTATTTACAATATTTTTATACATGATTTACCATTATAAAGGACTATCTAGGCTTGTAGGGTAACTGAATTGAAGCCTTGTTGGTTTGTTTACATTTATTAGCAGTGTAGAGTTCAGTGGACGATGGTCAGTGACCTTAGTCCAAAGGTCAATTTTATGTAAAGAAACCATGGATACTTAGAAATGTACTTATTTTACATTAAAAACGTGCACATACATCATGCTGGTGAATTTTCTAGGTCTGGTATATGTTGTTCTTTGATATGAAATGGGCTAAACTAAGAATGCTTCTCTTTTTCTATTTCTTTATGAATTTTGAAACTGTCATATCAATATTTTTTAGAGTCCGAAAATATTTTTTCAAATGGACATAACTTGATTAAAACACATATTTATTAACCTAAAGGTTGCAAATTTTAATTTCATCTTATTTTTCATTATATCTTCTTTAAAATGATATCTGGTTATATGGGGTTTTGACTTTAAATAGATCATTGAGAAGCATTTTTGTAAGTCAAGTATGATCCCATTCAGCAGAACGAATTTTAGCTCAGCACTGAGGCACCAGTAAAATGTTTTAGCTCAGCACTAAGATGGTTAAGTATGTGACTATGATTTTATATTATGAGCTTTAATAAAGTAATAATCATATCAAAATGCTTAACTTAAAGTTAAAAGAGTACTTATTATTTGATTGATTAATTGACTAATTTTACCTTAGCATATAAGGCAATTGATTTGTATTCGTCAGTGTCCGATAGGCGTTCCAATGTGGTCACATTCGTTCTGAAATTATGATATAAATTATAAAAATTATAAAAAATTTGCAGATATTTTGGGTGTAGCATTATCTATTAAGGAAAAATACACACATCTCAGCAAAAAGCAATGCAATTTGAACTAAAACTACAACAAACACACAAAAACACAGCAATAACCAAGCAGAGATACCTTCATATGCAGTCACATGATTTCACAGACGTCGGTTTACAGTCTTCGAGTTATATGTAAATGCTTATTAAATTAGTGCATATTAAATTATTGAAATAGAATCATAATATATCTCACTCATCTGTGAACATTTTTTGACGAATGCCTTATGAATTAGATTGAGATTGTAGGTCTTAGCTAGCTTGTACCATTGATTCTAGATGTAATAAGTGCCTGTCTCAATGATCATCTGGTCTGAGAAAAAGCTAATATTTTACATTATGAGATTCCTCCATTACCTCCGCATGTCTGTGCAGCAAAAATGGTATCTCCATGAGTACTCCTGAATTAAGTACTGACTCAATATGACAGCCACAACTAACCTGAACAGCAGCGACCTTCAAAAGGAAAATTAATCTTTCTATATAACAGAACGACGAGAGCCTCCCCTCCCCCAAACTTACCTTTGCGACCTTACGACAACAGTGAAAAATGCAAAGACGATGCCAATGACAAGTCCCATGTCAACGTGAAGGATGACCACACACAAGAAGGTCACAATCCAGATGGCCTGGTAAGAAGTGGACAATCACCGTAATTAACTAATTTAACAGCCTAATTTCAAGAAAAAAAATTGAGATAGCCGGTTGTAAACATATGAGAAGACAGCTACTATTATAGAGATATTTTAATTAATGAAGTAGAAAATATAATTAATTTTTGTTTGAATATAATGAGGAAACTTAATGTGTATTTTATTTCTTCCATTACCATGAACTACAAGTCAGGTAAGTAGTTCTTGTCCAATTACATAATAAAGTGCAATACTTAAACTTTATATTTTATATTTTTATCTCAAATTCATCTGAGCATACATTGTATTGATATTATGTATTTTTCTCAAACATTTTACTCATTTTAACCAATCAATGTATAATATTGAGATTTGTCTCTTTAGACATGATGAAATTAAAACAAAACGGTCCGGCTAGTAAAATGTTTAATCCTTCACAACCAACAAGTTAGCAAACATAATCATCCAGTACCATGCACCAAAGACTCCTTTTATAATTTTTCTCAAAATACCTCGATTTAAGGCACTTCCCACTAAAAAGTTACATTCAATCAGCTGAATATGTTACTTTAATTGTCCTATAAATGAAATTGTTAACCACTAGTAGAGAATAATTTTGAGGCATATTGTACACTTCTGGCAAGAGGCATGCTCTATTTCTTGATGATCGTTCTATTAATTTTTACGGAACTATATAAGGGATTAAAAGGGAGTATGATAAATATGTCTTTGAAGGAGGAGATGAATGACATGGTAAAGGATTATACACAATACTCACACAATCGTAAGGTGACACTCTGAACAATTGCTTTAATTCCAAGACTTGAAGAAACATGCTTCTCAGAGCCACCATAATGATAGCTGACAACACACACTGAAAAAAAAAGAGTGGGTAGGAATTAATTAATTATAGTAAGAGAAGAGAATTATTAAGGAAAGCCCAGAATAGATAATATAGAATTTAAAGAAGAGCAGAAAATGAAAAAAATCATGATAAGTACAAGACTGGAATCCACGGCTTCTTCCGCTTCTATATTGTCTATTCTGATGTTTTCTTAATAATTCTCTGTCTCTTATTATGATTTACTACTACACTATGTCTCATATGTGTCTTATGAGGATTAATTATTTATTGTTAAGGGATTTTTATTGTTGTTTTTTGCTGCTATTTCTGCTTTTGTTGTTGATGTTGTATTTACTATTGCTGTTACATCTGCTGTTGTTGCATTTTTTTATTTTATAGGTGATTTTTTAATTAACCTATCTTAAAACACTTATTTTACTACTCTCTATACTAGTGATATATAACATTAGGATCATTTATTGTCTATCATATCCAAACTGCTAGTATATCTAGCATTCTTCACCTATACTGGTCTATTGAATAGCGTTCTTGATGTGACACTTAAGAGGGAGAATGTTAATTGAAATAGCAAGAATCATTAATTAAAACAATAAATATAACAATTGTTATTAAACACCAGTTGATGTTTAATGGTTTATTAGCTATCATAATATTAATTATATTATATTTATATCTTTATACTTTATCAAATAGATGATGGATACAAGCACTGATACAAATTCATCATAATGACTAAAGCAAAACAGGTGCCATTTCTTTAATAATCGAATAAAATTTGTAGCATAATATTAGTTATTCATTCTCTCTCTCTCTGTTTTTCTCTCTGTCTCTCTCCCTCACTCTCTCTTTGTCTCTCTTTCTCACTCACTCTCTCTCTCTCTCTCTCTCTCTCTCTACCTCTCTCTCAATCTCTCTCATTAAATTAAGTACTTGGTTGATTCTAATTACCTCAAATTACTATTATATAATCAACTTCAAAAGATTAATATGTGTCTTACATTTGGTAGATTTTCAAACAGCGGTCCGATAAAAAGGATGACAATAAGGACCATGCAAGCAGAAACCAAACTCGTCACCTGGAATACAAATTCATCAATGAATAGAAAAGATGAGCACCACAATATAATATGATAATTAAAGGAAGATAGAGGTAACATTTAAACTTCGGTAAATGCAGTATTCAGTAATTTAAAAACCAGTAAATCGTCACACAAGTATAGACATTTTTCAATGCTGCATATTTAACTTCTGTTATTGGAAAGTTCAGATAATTGGGGCACTTTTACACAAACATTTATTGAACATTGGAACTCATTGCCAGCATATGTCTTCAAAGCACCGAGCGTCAATGCTTTCAAGAATAGATTTGATGCTGTGATGTTGGGTTATATGCATCGTGTATAAGTGCCTGCCATCCATAATACAAAGATCAAAATGATCAATAGAGAGGGTGCAGTGTATATAGATTAGACCCTGATCATAAGATCAGGTAAGAACATGCATTAGATCTAAGTATGTTGTATGCAAGACATTCAGTAACTGGAAACACTTGGTGATAGGCCAACGACCTAATCAAATCTCCTGAGGCATCTTAATCAGTGAGAATCCACTGTATTTCAGTTGAGAAATATGAGATATCATAGATTCATTTTTTCGCTCGATGTTAGTTATAAAGATGCTGGTTACTTATGAATTCATCGACAAATGTTATTTTCAACACTTACCTCACTGTATCATAATTATTACTTTGACTAGAAATTCTCAACACTACCATTGATCTACATTGTATAGACACACAATCATCAATTAGTCTACACTGATGAATTAACAACATTTTAGTGATTGGATGAACCTTTATAATTCAAATAATGTGTCATAGAATAGAAAAAGAGTCAAATAATTAATTTTTGGCATTAAATAGGCAATATGTACTACTATACAAGGGACACAAACAGATATATTAAACAATTCCATAAATTAATTACCTGAGTTCTTCCCCCTGCCGAATCTTGTACAGAGCTTCTGGAGACTGAGGCAGCGATTGGGTAGCAGGAAAAGAAAGAGCCAAAGAACGTACCCATGCCGTAGCCAATCATTTCCTGGTTGGATAAGTAATAGCTCAGTAGTTGTTAAATTAAATCATTTTTAAAGCAAAAGAATAAGCATGTCTGTTTCTAGTAATAAATGTTATTATTTATCACTACCATTGCTATACATATAATGTGTAATATATATTTGATGGATGATAGAAGATTATTTTGTGCCATTAAAAATAATATTAATTTCTAATGACTAGAAAGGTATAGCATGTTTTACTACTGCATAAAGGGATCATGTTGAACCAATAGTCCTGAAATATTAACTTAAGTTAAAAAACACAAATCAACCACATGCAAATGCACACAAAACAATCCAACACATCTACATAAAATGACAATACATCATAATGTTGAACAAACAAAACCACAACAAAATAATGAATCAATTGAAAATACAATACTATCAGTAAAGTCAGTAAGTAGTAGGATTAGGTGAAGAAATAGTCATAATATGAAAAGACTTATAAAAAAGTGTAGTTGAAGAAGTATTAGCAATATCAACATTACTTAGACTCATAACAAGAACGTGAATTGTAATAATAAGGATATTATTTGTACAATTCTAGAATCAAGAGAAAAATTAGAAAGCTAAAGAAAAAAAAGGATATTAGAAGATAAAGACAATAGACTAGAAAAATCATAAAAAAATTTAAACTTTAATGTATTTGTTGTGTTTATATGTCAAGATGGATAAAAAAAAATCTATATAGTTACATAGTCCCTTGAAACATACCTTGTTAGAGTCAATATCGTAGTGATGTTTCTTAGCCATCAGCACAGCCAGGGAAACGGATTGGGCAAATGCAACAATACCAACGATCACACAATCAAAACCATAGCTGGACACGTTTGTGAAAGAGGGAAGGGCTGGCTCTGGGAGTCTGTTAATGAACGACCGATGAGAGGAAGGAGGGGATGAGGTGGATAAGAGAATGGAAAGTGAAATGGAATTAGTTAACGCAAGGTAATCAAATTATCAATAAAGTATATAGATGTTACAGCAGATTCACCAAATTTGCATTTTTTTTTTTTTTTTTTTTTTTTTTTGCATTACCTTTTTTTTTTAATTTCAAGCTTCTCATATATATCAAACGATCTCTCTGCGTTTTACATGGAGGCCCCAACACAAGGTACCACTATCTCAATTATTGATGAGTATATGGAAGTGCTACCAAAACAGTAAATAATTCTGAGATTTGAACATTTGTGCCAATGGTCGGGTACAAGTTACACCTGAGTGGGGTAGGGGCAAAGAAATGTTTGTAAAGAGTGTAAAAAAAAATGATGCTGATTTATTGATCAACACTGGACCTCCATATTCTACAGAATCCATCATAGGGTAATAGCATAATATAATCAATAATTAATTATAATATAAAAAACTTCATTCCTTTCATTCCTTTTAGTGTTTTTTTAAGCTGAAAAACTTATTCATACTAAATTTAGTATTGATATTGGTAAAATTTCTTAAATATCATTAATTTACGATTCTGCAGGAGATACTAGCTCTTATGCTCTATTAATTCAGGTGCTCAGTGGCACAGTGGTATGAGTCTGCCTCTAAATCAAATGACCCAGGTTCAAATCCAGGTGAATGCAATTATTTGTTCTGTATTTTTCACACCCCTGATCCTAGGGTAGGTAGGATATGACATCTAGTCTGCTCGGATATGGACGAAAAACTAGGACGCCTTGTATTTACATCAAAACGTTTAAAAAAAACTTTAGTGGCTTAAAAATCGCTAAGAGTAGGCTGCTAAAAGCCACTATCCGGGGAAAATTTAAGAAATTCCTACCCAGTTTAACGTTAATACTTAAGTATAATTGAGTTAGTTGGTACCATTGAAAGAAGACAGAAAGAAGACATTTATCCATTAATCCTGGTCAAAAAAAAAAAAACTACAAAAAACATTGACATACCCTGCAGGAATTTTTCCGACCACTTTGATGTTCCATCTTTCATGGAAGTTTCCGTAATGACTGGCGAGGGTTCCAATAACCACCTGGAATAAAAGAATTAGCAGATTATATTGTTTACTATTATTATTATATCATACCGTTCTATTTATTTTAATTTAATTAATTTTTTTTTCTTAAATTATTTAAATTTTTATTAACCATTGTAATATAATGATATAAAAATTCGAACGCAACGCTATACAGAAAATGTCACGAAACCTCACTCTCCATAAAAATTCTACGTGCTAGATGGAGACTTTTTGGACATATGCTTAGAAGAAGTGATGAAATTCCAGCCAATAAAGCAATGGAATTCTATTTTGAAGAAACCGGTAAACGAAATCAAGGGAGATAAAAAAACACACTTCCCATTAGACTGCACAATGACCTTTTTTCTCTCAACGACAGAACACTCCAACTAAAAACACAAGCTCATTCGAACAACCTGAGAACAATCGCCCAGAACAGAAATCATTGGAATGGCCTGATTGGACTAATCCGCATAACAGTCGAAGCTGCGAAGTCGGACGACATCGCTGGCGAAAAGCAATAAGTCAATATAATGATTGCTATGATTAATTGTAAATAAATATAAATGTTTTCTGGTTATTAAGTTAATTATACTATTCATAAAACATTGATTGATTTTGTTTGAACTATGGGCCAATGGCCTCAAATTCCGTAATAAACTTTACTTCAATTCAATCATACCGTTCACATAGTAGGTATCTTTTCATTTTAATTGGTTGTTGCGTAACTCATATTTCTGGACAAGGCAATTTAGATTAAGAAAGAGAAAGAAAGAGATAGAGAGGGATAGAGAGATATCATGAGAGACATGAGAGAACGAATGAGAGACAAATAATTGGAGAGAGAGATAGATAGACAGAGAGACATATAGACAAAGCCAGATAGAGAGAAAGAGAGAACCAGATAGAGATAGTTAGATAGATAGGTAGATAGATATATAGACAGATAGATAGAGTGTGAGAGAGATATATATAGATAGATAGATAGATAGATAGATAGATAGAGAGAGAGAGAGTGAGAGAGAGAGAAAGAGAGGGAAAGGGAGAGAGGGCGAGAAAGGAAGAGATAAAGAAAGAGAGAAAGAGAGATATAGAGAGTGAGAGCTAGAGAGAGATGGTGGAGAGAGAGAGAGAGTGAGAGAGAGAAAGAGAGAGAGAGAAAGAGAGAGAGAGGGATAAACGGTGAAGATGTTGTGTTCTTTGATACTAACACTCTAGCACTCTTAAAGTTAAAAACGAGACTGGCAATCAACTACTCACATTCTATGGAAATAAAGATTACGTAATTACGGTTCTAACAAATAAGATGAATAGGCATGAGACAAAAATGGTGTCTTTAATTAATTAGTAAATGGTTTTTAATTACAGTGCTGCTAGTCAACACCCACACAACATGGAAACCGGAACACAACTCTAGTTGTTGGCCGTATATTGAGATGAAATGTTAGATTTCAAGGAAACTGACACTGAAACGTGACATAAGGTTATAATATGATTGTCATGTTGATGGATTAATTTGTTTTTTTTTTTCATGTATAAAAAGTAACGAAACACAATTAATATTTAGATGTGTAGGACGAAGTGAAACAGAGAGATGAAGAGAGAAAACAATAGAAATGGTGAAATTAAACCCTTGCAAATAAAAATAAGTCACATGTCACTATTGCGTAATAATTGAAACAGTTCAAGATTGAATGGTGATAAGAAAGAAGCTCTTGAATTATCAATGTTATAACATACTACATGGTTAATAGAAATACTTCATAATCAATAATAGATTGTTGTAGATGTGATATTATCAAACTAATCACTTTTACGGATGTTACAATGATGTCAAAAATTGTGGCAACCAGAATTTTGCATGCTTAATTAATGATTTAAAGCCACGATATAATATTAGAGTACCAATGTGTTGGCATCAGATTTATTCCC
>JAUEKR010456898.1:0-10000 GCA_031762895.1 Corambe burchi
CTGTATTATTGTTATTATTATTATTATTATTATTATTATTATTATTATTATTATTATTATTATTATTATTATTATTAACATTATTATTAATTATTAAATCTATGGAGAAACATATTTGGATTGTTAGATTCCTCCTTCTCCCCCTGAGTATGAAAACCGAGTGGGAATATCTATTCTATACACTTATGTCACTAATTTTTTAAATTATATGTTGACGATGTAAATGAACAATCGTATTGAAAATGTTAAACTGTTTTCTAAACTTATACAGTTGATCTGAGTTGGCTACTCTTGTAGTAATGTCATTGGGTGATCAAACCATGGATTTCTACATCTGAGCTTCACGTTATTGTTGTATGGCACCATTTTATGGGGATAAAAGAATTGGATCACTGCATCCGAGTTTGCTACAAGTGAATTCAACAGTACTCTGATGGATATGATTAGTTTCAACGACTCTATAACAAACATATAATTAAGTGAACTGCTAGTAACCATTTAATAGATGCTCTTCCAAAGACTAAATCTGAAACTAATTTCTGAATATTATGGAAAAGAACCAAGCTTGCGTTTCCACGCAGACTACCCTGTACTATGTTTTATTCCTATCGTTATTAGTGGTCAGTGGTCATAGCACACTCACAATATTGCTTGGAATTACTGCTACCTTAGTGTCAATTGTTGTGTAAGTTTTATATTTTTCACTTGTTACCAAGCGTTCATTGGAAAGAGAATTCAAAGACTTATGAATATCAAAATTTATAATTACATATGAAGTATGAAGAAAATAAAACAATATATTTATTATTTGGACATGTGTATCAGAGTCATGGTTGATCTAATATTGAAAAGTTTGGAATCTTATCATAACTAGTGCATTTATACTACAGATCTTGATGTTCACATATCTAGCTACTTATTGTTTGTGTCAGCAATATATGCAGCACACGTAATTATGAATGTGCATAAATAATATCATGTCAGCAGAAAGAAGTTACACTTTTTTCTTAGTGGATTTATTATGTGGTGTGATTGGCTGGAACTGTGCCTTCTCTCGTTAAATTCACTGTCAAATATAGAGTATACTATCTGTCATTCTCATTATTTTCAGGTTGAATAATTTTTCATTTAAATAATCATGTGCCACCAATGATAATGTCTAGAGTCATGGTTCTGGGTTTGAATCCTGCTAGTTGTCCATTTATTTCCTAACATTAAGCACACTTCTACACCATAGTGGGAGAGTATTCCTCATGGACTATTAGAATTTTCTTTGCTATAGATAAAGGGATTGGTGCATTCATGATTTACCTTTGTGCAATTAGTTTCAACTTGAATACCTCTATTCCTATACTGTAAAGTATCTTACTTGAATATTTTAAATATAAAATAAAGGTTTTGTCAAGACAGTACATATTTTAAAAAAAGATTGCTTCGTCACAGTTGATGGAAATTGTACACCTGTTTATTGATTTTTTTCCCTTCTTTTTTTTCTTTTCTTATTTGAGATTACTGTCCATTTCACTTTGAGACCATGCTAGATTTGTTGTATGCAATCTTACTTATTTTTTCATGTACTTATATTTACATTCAAGTTCTCAGTCTTTATACTGATATTTCCTTCTTTTAATAGTTGGATACCATACTTTACTTACTTTTAACTTAAACGATGGTGGTGTTTTTGTGATAAGGCTATCTCTTCATTTCTACCAGTAGAAGTTGATGACAGGAATTGTCAACCTCACGTCTATTTTTATATTAGGGGCATGGTTTGGTTAATGTGGGTAAGCCTATGTTTACAGGGGTGGTGGGTATGGGTAAAAAGATAAAAAAAAAAAACAACATATAGTGTTGTTTAATGTGTGGGAAACGTCTTCTTTAAAACATTGCACATTGCTAGGTTTTTTTGTGTTTTTATGTAATTGGTATTATGGGATATTATTAAAATTACTGTTGTTGAACGAGTATGTTGGGATATTTTCTTCGTATTATATATATATCACGTCTAATGATTACAGATATCATATAGTTGATACTTCTGTGTTAGTTTCAGTCTTAATCTATCAATAATCGATTGGAGATTTAGACTTCTACGTCAGCATATATATTGACATAGTTGGACCCCTACCTCCTCGTCTTTCAAACACTCTAACATCAATTGGAAACTATTATACGCATTAAAAATATAGTATGGAAATCAGTTTACAAAGCCAAAATAACGAATCGCAGATACGTAAGTCGTAAGGTAATGTGAGAAGCACACACACACACACACACACACACACACCAACTTCTAGAGTGCAAACTGAATGTTTACTTATTCATTCTTTAAAAGATATAATTAGTGATTTTGTATTGTTAATATTCGATCTCGATCTTCTCAATTCAATTCTCTTCGTTTTCTCCCCCTTATTTTTACCTCCTTATCTTCTCTCTCTCTCTCTCTCCTCCCACCCCACACCCCATTAACATTGTTAATCGCGTATGTTCTTGGCCTCTTGTTACATGATACACAATATAGTTGTTTGGATCATTTCTATGTTGTTATACATTAATTTCATATTTTAAGCCAAGTATTTTTTTTATTTTTATATTTGTTTACTGCCACGTTTAGCAATGAACGCTTGTATTTTAAGTTACTGCTTGTTTTACTGTTTGTCTTGATATTTGTCGCAGTTCAACCAGATTCTCCGTGTTATGTAGTTATTTGCCTCATTATGTTCGTTTTAGGTATTATGATTTGGAAATATAATATGAAGTTGATCACTAAAAAAGTACATTTTTTGTGTGGATGTATCTGGGCATCATTGATTATTGTGTTAAGCATTGTAAACTTTACTTTTAATAATTGAATTTGATTGATTAAGTATCATAAGATTAAGATGCATCTTCCAATAGGATAGCTGTTTGTGATATGAATATGAGTGTTTTGTATATAATCATTATTAAGTTATTCAGACGCATATGTCGCATTTCCATTCTACTTTCGTGAACAGACTATACAAATGTATATCTCGTCTGATGCATTCATTTAATTTATAATCAATGATAGCCATCATATGACTTTGATACTATTCTCCCCCCCCCCCCTCCCCGCATATTACTAATCATCTGTAGCTCTAAAATCACCACTTGGGATTTGTCAAAGAATTAGGTTTCGGCCTTCGTATTATTATAATTATAAGCTTATTATTATTGTTACGAATCTCTGTTGTGCTTTAGATTCCAAGTTCCCAACGTCTCAGATTACCACGCTGGTGGTAGGACTTCACCGCGTATAAAAGACTTGGTTCCAAGCTTCTGCGTCAGAACTTAAGTTTTAATCATTCCAATTGGAAGGTCTTGATCGATAGTGTTAATTATGATTGTGAATTTATTAAGTTTTCGTGTTGATAATGTGTATATACATTGTCATTTTATGTTTATGAAATTTAGACCAATTGTCGATGCATCAATATGTGAACCACGCGGATAAACTATACCAATATAATTTGATATTCATGGATTTGGTTTATTCCACGCATTTTATTTGAACTTATAGTCATGTTTTGCTTTGAATTACTTGCATTTGGTGAATTGCGTAATAAATATGATTTATTTTAGTTTGTAATGTTGGAACTTTGCTCGTGTATTCAGAGTCATTTATGCGCTGATTAAGGAAGTATTTCTTACATTGTTGAATATAATACCAATAGATATTCATATTCGATATTTATTAGCTTATTAGTAAGTAATAAGTGATTACTTTTGACCTTTTCGAAGACCAGTTACTACTCCATCACCATCGTGTGCTTTTAAAATTATTTCCTATCACTATCATGTTATTTTGGGAAGGAATTAATTATTGCTTGATGATAATATCTATCCTAGTCTGTGTTCTATCTACCATAGCAGTCTAGACATTAACCAATAACCTCGTGGTGTCCTATTTTGCTCTCCACCCTTTCACCTTTTCCTTCTCCAAATGTGTTTTTAGTTTTTAAGTGCTTTGAAAGCTGATAGCATACTCTAGATTCTCTCCCACATGAGTCAACGTAGTCAACCGCCCCCGCCTTCTTTCCCTTCCTTTTCATTTCTCGTTCCTCCATTTATACCTTGCGCCTCTGCTGGTTTTCATTGAGAGGGGCAAAAAGATTAATTCATTCATAATTCATGGTTGCTACCATTTCACTTTGGCGCCTTCTTCATGCATGTTGATTTCGGCACGGTTAACTTACTCTAGTATAGTATGCTTTGTCTTTCCACCTAATCCAAGTCCCTTTATGTCTATGTTAAGCCTCAATTAGTTAGAATAACCTCCATAGTGAAGTACAATAAAGTTTGTGTTATTTATTTGCATGTCGTATAGATAACAGTGACTGTATCTAATAACTAATTTAATATATTGAGGTTTTTATTTTAGCGGTTGTTGAAATGGAGTAATCAGTGTAGTTTCATTGTCTAGTTTTCCCGCTGCTATGGTTGACTTTTATCTTTCTTTCTTTGCCAAACCTGTATCTACCTAGTCTAGCTAGCTTTAGACGTCTATCATGTACAGATATTGTAGTTACTGGATTGTGTTTGTCGACTGCTGTTAGGTTAGGATTAGGGATTTCTTTCTTTCTTATTTCGCCCTATTAGGTTTTACGTTTGCTATGCTACCAAGGGCTGATTAATGCTGCTGTTTCTGTTTAGCCTACTTAGGTGTGGCGGAATGAAGCGCTCCATTGATTACGTACATTCAGTTTCTGTGCGAATACAGAATTCGTGACATAGTGATTTTCATGAAAAAGGTGGTATCTCCATTGTTACCATGCTAAACAGCTTGTTAAACTCTTCTGTTTGTTATCGTATTTCTATGGAGCTATATATCTTTTGTTTTGGTTTTTATCATAATGCATTGTTATCCTGCTCACGAATGCGTGACGATGTCTGGCAGTACTTGTATACTTTGGTCGAGTCACTTATCCTTTTATTTGGGAATAATTTGTTCTATCTCAATTCAAGTAATGTAGCTCATACTAATTATCCCATCATGAGTGAGACTCGTATTCATGATCAATCCGTCGTTACCCGAAGACATCACCACACAAAGGGCTCAAATTAACAGCGAAATGTGGAGGGAAAATCCTTCCTTGGATAAAGACAGATTTATTGACTAGAGACGAACATAACAGCTTTCTTATACTGTCAGCTGGTGCGCATATTGATTAATATGAATATGGGCTGATTGTACCGTGTTCGTATATATTATATCATCGTATTATAATATACTGAATTCTTTTAAAATTTGAGCATTTTATTTCTGTGTGACAAATTCTGTTATGATGAAGTGATTGGGGCTTAATCTGGTAAAGGAAAATATTTAGAGACACGAATAACAACGAAATTATAAGCTCCTCTCTCCTCACGCACATAGCGCTCACCATGATCACCAGTATGTAACGCAAATACAGCGAAAGATCCGTGAACGATGGATATGCCTATCATTAAAAAACATTCATAAAATCTGTCGCAATGTGTTTTTCATTTTGCACGCGATTTGTATCTCCCATGACGTCTTAATGTCCCTCCTAGTCATAGGCCCGTGCCGATCATAAGAAAAATTGGCCCGCGGACTGGCGAGCCGATCACGCGTGGGCCCGTTTGGTCCGGGCTGAGCTCTTGTAGAGCGTTTCGCACTCTCATCACAATGAATGGTTGAACGAACGTGCCGGGTCGGTGCAACGGGCTTTTTCGCTCTATTTTTAAAATGCGAAAGGTGCGAGATTCTACTTTGATTTTTACTTCTTACGCAAGCTTGCATACTTCTCATACTGCTAGATGACAACATCTACTGTGATGTAGTTTTTATGCAATATTAGAGCGCTGTGCAGCGCATGCAGCGAACGGGCTGAATAGCATCACGGGCTTAGTGGGCAGGCTGGTAGGCTCTATCAACATCAGACACAGTCAGTTATTTTTTTTTTAATGGAGTGAAAATGCCCGTTGCACCGGCCCGGCTCGTTCATTGCTCATTACTAAGTTAGAAAGGTAGACCTACTGTATATCAATGCAACAATCGAATCCACAACCATGAGAAAATAAATTGCTTGGTATTTTTTTGTCAATTGAGAAAGGATGTATTGAAAGTTTCCAAAATACTAGACTCTAGCGAAAGTGAGTGACTGATCAGCCCGTTGCGGACTCTTTGTAATGGCCCGGGCCCGTGATCACATTACTATGTCCCACCAACTGTTGATTCTCGCAAATATTTGTGTCGAGTCATTCCATTTTAAATTTAATACTCACTTAGCTGGATGTACTGTCACTTATTGTCAATTTATAAAAGGGGTATATCCTTTATGTTATTGATTTAAAAACTTATAGTTTTGGAATTATGAAATATTAATATATTTACGCATCGCTTTGATCTAACTCATGGGAAAAAACTGCTATAATTTAAAACATAGTGGTAGATTTAAGGGTAATTTGTTATCCATAACGTATGGTGTTTTTATTCCTTTCATGTGATATCAGCTTTGACAGTTTGTATATATTAAAATGTTAAAAATCCTACATAGTAATACATAGACACAAATATATTAAAAACAAACAAACAACGAAGTTACCACTTCAGAGTGGAATTGAATGTGTTATTTTCCACGGGAATTTGTTTAAATCTGGATTGAAATAAATTGGATACTACCGCACCATCGCAGCCATGAGTAATCTGGATAATGATTCATTCAGAATCTACATGGACAGGAAGGGTAACTTCCGGCCATCGAGACTACCACCATCTCCAGTAGCCGTACCTTTGATGTCTGGTGATGAGGTAGGTATTATTAGTACCTGTACCAGCTAGCAGACATCTATCTTCTTTAGTTTCTGTTTATTGAAGGTGCATCTGGTTTAATGATACACTTCACTTTTACTGTCTCCATGCCTGAATGACTTTTTGGTATTCGATATGTTATACGCATGATAGTGATAGAGATACTACTGGGATATTATAATTATATTTTATCTATCATCTATATTGGGATCATTTTCTATGATTATGATAGATATACTAATATACTATGCGTCATTCGTTTTAAGGTCAAGGTTGTTATGTTACGTCATTATTAACTAATACCATCTAGGTTCGTCAGTTTACATTCACCCTTGTTTTATGCGTGTGCTTTTTGTTAATGTTGATATTATGTCAAAATTATTATCACATATTGAGAAACTATGGAATGACTGCATACTATTGGCAAATTCAATATATAGTTGATACATGCCAGATGCCATAATATTATTGATATTATTTTGAATTTCGTATTATTTCATTAATTTTAAACATCATTATGTCATGAATGTATTAACACGGATTATTTGAAGAAAGTTTGGTGTATTGTTCATACGAATAATAAGACTAGGCATGTATAATTAGTATAAAATGAGGAAAATGAAATTAAAAGGTTAAGCAAACTCTAAGTTTTTAGAATGATATCCGGCACCCCAGTATATATCTCTGTGTATAATTAAAGCCTTTCCTTATTCAATTTTCTTATTCCGGCGTATTTTTATCATTATTGGTCATTATATTCGAATGTTTTCTTCCGCCAATCTTTCCACTTCCATCCTTATCGTTTGCCTTCGAATGTTTGATCCTGCTTCCTGATAGATATCTTTATGCTATTAATGTCACAGTAGTGGCAGCTCAGCTATCGTTTTTCTTTGAAACACGCATGCAGTACTTGTGGCTCTCCTGAGATTATTGATTTATCTCTCTGGTTATAATTACGGCCGCGTCTGTATTTTGGTTACTGCATATTAGTAGCCTTTAATATATTGTCTTTGGTTTGGATAACTTCCAACTTATGATGATCATCCACAATTCATGAATTTACCATCTATGTGATGTTTTCTTATTTTGCTTCTCTTCCTTCTTTTTCAATTAAAAAAAGCTGTTATTCTTTTTGTTGTCCAGTATACTTTTGTTTTATTGTTTCTATTATTATTATTATTATTATTATTGTTGTTATTGTTATTAGTTATTCCGTTGCTCTGGATATTTCATTAATATAAATTATATTCCATCTTAAATCAGTTACCGGTGTTTTAGCTACCACTTGAGGTGATCATAGTTAAATTTGAATTCTTAACTGATATTTATATAGCCGGATGAATGTGTCGGTGGTTGTTCTTCCTCATTTTAACCGCTTTTTATCTTTATTCAATGTTTTTGATACTATCGTATGTGTACAATTACACCATCATTGAATACGCCGTTGAATGCACCACTCCAGGATTTTGCGCCCACTTGTGCCCTTTGATTGAATGACTTGGCACATTCTCATTGATTCACAAGAAAGAGTTGTGTGACATTTTATCTCGGGACTCTCTTGATAGATTATACTGTTATGATAATGCACGCTATTTGGGTCACGCCCTCATTGTGTTTTAAAAGGTGCATTGATAATTAATTACATGCATATGTAGGCAATGTGGGTATACCCCCGATTAATATACAGTGAATGGCGAGCATGTACCGTCGTTAACAACAAAAATAAACACATGTTTTATTCAAGGTGTATTAAGGTGAACTATGAACGTGTTCGTTGTAATTTACAACATGCTTTAAGTATGTCTTTTCTCTTTTGTATTTGTATTTCCCACTGCATGTTTGGGTCTATATGTCTGCATTAGGTTGTGTAAATAGTTTATTCCTTTTAGCCATTATATTTATGTATGATTGTGTTCTTTACTTGAGAATTTTTTTCCACTCTCATCTGGTTAATTTTCATATTCATAATCTTCACTTTTCATACCGAAAACTCGGGTTGGTTTGTTCTCAATTTTCTTTTTGTTTATTTTTTTGTATGTATTTTGCTTGAATGTATTACCTTTTAAATTGTTTATGTAGATTCGATTGAAAATTAAATGTGCCGATTATATTATGATTCATATTCTTATGCCATGGCGACAATGTAAATAAACTATTAAATGCTACGAAGGTACACAATTTTCTCTATGAAAACATCCTCATCGAATTACTGCAATTTTTGTCCCATTCCAACAATGTGCTGGACTGCTGCTTAATGTTCGATTTGTTTTCTGTATCCCGAGCGCACCACACACACATCACACAGACGTAATGATTACAACTATATAACTTTGTACTGTTGTTTTTTTACGACTTGCAGTTCAGTTAAAATATAGTTAATATTAATAGTTTTCACGTGTTGTACGCATAGAGGTGTTAAGCGCAATAGAGGGTGGCGGATTTTCAATGCATTGGCTTTGAAAAGTGAATGGTGTGGCGTGAATATCATGAATGATGAAAATGACAGCGTTTATTTAGGGCAACAATGATATCACCATAAAATCAGTGAACTATTAAATTAGTCAAAAAGTGACCCCTTTGATCCGTTATAATTATGGTTTATTATATTGATGAAGTTTTGTATGTAGAAGTCTTGTCGATGGAATATGTCGTCTCTCTGCATCTTACACCCGTGGCATGTCTGGATCTGTTAACTTGGACAAAACTGTCTTAGTGGTGCTGATTCGTATGTGCTGTCATTCGCAAGTGCTTCTTGTGGTAGGGTGTCTGCAATTAGTTGGACGTCTTTGATGATGGTGTTGGGCAGTATTGGTGCTGAAGTTGACGATATTACCGTGTCATTCATTACCATTAATCACTAGTAATCGTTTTTTTTAATTCTTTCTCTCAATAGGTTGGCGTTGAGGATGATAGTATTAATCATTATGATTTTCATAGTAATCATTACTATTGTATTAGTATTGGATTGATGATTATTTACGATTTAAAATAATTACCCTTCAATCGTCTAATTCACCCGTAATAATAGGATTATATGCATAAAATTATGAATGATCGATGATGCTGTAATTTATTTTATAGTCATAGTCTGAACCATTAACAATGTCATAAATTAGACTAAAAAGGTTAGTGTCTGCAAAAAAAAAAGAGAAAAAAAAGACATAAATGTTGCTCTTGTTTAATGAGGCTAGACTTATGTATTTC
>JAUEKR010457008.1:0-11666 GCA_031762895.1 Corambe burchi
TAATAATAATAATAATAATAATAATAATAATAATAATAATAATAATAATAATAATAATAATAATAATGATAGTGATGATGATAATAATAATAATATTAACAACAGTAATGGTGATTTTGTTATCGGTGGTGATGATTATGATGATATTATTTACGGTGGTTTCTAAAATTCAACGATTATGTAATAAGAAGACTAATGAATATAATATCTGTACTTTATCATCTTTATTCTGTTCTTCAGTGCCAACATTTGCAAGCATTCCTCCAGGGAGGTAACTAGATTAGCACCACAGAGTTTACCAGAATGCCCAACGAGTAATGTCGCTTGTGTATCAGATTGTACCAGCGAGAAGTTAAAGAAAAAGATTGGTGTGCAACAAAAAACACGTGTTAATAGTAGCGACATTGATACTGGCAATAATGACTATGATAATAATGATATCGATGATGATGAATATGATGATGACGATGATGTAGATGAAAACGATGACGTTGATTGTGATGATGATAATGTCAATGAAGTTGATGATGGTGATGGTAATGATGATGAAGATGGTGTTGACAATGCTGATTATAATGGTAATGGTACTGATGATGATGATGATGATGATGAAGATAATGATGACGATGATGGTGTTGATGATAGTGGTGAAGAGGGGGACGAAGATGAGGATGATGAATACTATGCAGATGGTAGTTGTGATGCAGATAGACATGGTGGTGCAGATGATAATGACCAAATTACTAAAAGTGATGATTGGACCGATGGACTAGGCCAGAGTCAGAAGGCATAGGAAGTAGGTTCAAACCTTCAGACTAAACTGCAGTTATTTGTGAAATCTGGTTGTAGAAGTATACTAGTACTAGTAAAGTAAAAGAAGTATAACGTAATAGTAGTAGTAGTAGTAGTAGAAGTAGTAGTAGTAGTAGTAGTAGTAGTAGTAGCAGTAGTTGCTGTAATATTAGTAAGTAGTACAAAGTAGTAATAGCTGTAATGTAGTCGTGACAAGTATTTGGAGAAGAACGAAAGAAGTAGCATTACTATTACTACTGCAAACTACGGGTACTATTTACTTCTACCTCTACTACAACAACTACTACTATTATTTCTACTACTACATCATCAACTACTACTTCAACAATTATTATTATGTGTAAGTACTCTACTGCTATTATTAATATGATTAATTCTGCTATTTTTCTTTCACTATTACTTCTAGATCGTTTAAGAATGGAGTGGAAATTAATGTTTTGAAAACAATTATAGGAACATTTCGCATTGTGTTATATATGCTAATTCTACTATGACTCTATTGTTTAATTATATCATAAAGAAGAGTATATGATAAAATTGTCATCATATGTATTTAAACAGCTATAATATATAATAATATTAATTTTGAAATAATATATCATGAACATTTGATGTTGAATGTTAATAAATGACAAATGTTGTTACCAAATGAGTTACTATTTGAACCATTCATACTGTTCAAGTAATGTAAATACTGATACTGTACAAAGGTGTAATGAGAACGCGATCATTAACTGAAATCGACATTGTTAGAATGCTTGAATGGGTCGTTTTCCATATAGCTCTTCCGTATGCTTCACGAGGAGTTGAGGGTAGTATGTGAATAAATTGGCATGTCGATGACCTTTTTATGAAGCGTGAGGCATTTTGAGCATTTAAAGAAATCAAGTAGAAAAGCACTTTATAAATACTAAGATAATTACTCAGGTCAACCGTGCTTACAGGTTAGTGAGTGTTACTCTGATAACAAGCGTTCTTGCCCACCATTTTGTTTTTCAGAATGCATACCCAAAAAAAAGGATTTATTAGATCAATTCAAAACAAAAATAACGGTGCGTGGTTCCCAAAAACGTGTAAACGCACACATAACAAAACAACAATCAAATATAGAACCAACGAAAAAAAAAACCAAAGCAAAAAAAAACAACTTTTTTGCGAAGACTACGATAAACAATCTCCCATGCACATAAAGAAGCAAACACCAGCAGCAACACCCACCTTCCTGAAAAAAAGCACAAAAAACCAACAATCCCAATGCAAAATGCAAATAAACAACAGTAAAACAAAACAGAAAAAAACAACAAATAAACAAATAACAACCAAAAAGACAACAACACATTAAGAAACAACGATGAGCAAGCCAAACAATTTCTAACATAAGTTTTATCATCTTTATTCAGTATCATAAGATGAAGTCGTGTCTTCCGAGACCAGGATTCTAGTCTTGTTAGACACCAGACTTGGGAGACCAGATTGATTATTGGACAACAATATTTAGCCCACATTTTTAAGCTAGATTCTAACTAAACTAAGTGGTAATTAATACTAGAGAATAATAACAATGATCAGCTGTAATGCCTGGTTCATTACCCACTTCCAAACCAATCCATCGAACTGATTTTTTAACCGAAATTTTCAAGCAGTTCCACCGTCTTCTTTCTTTTTCTTTCTTTTGATTTTTGCTTACTGACTCAATTGTGCTTGAGTATTACAGTTGAATGAGTAGTAATTTTTCACATTCTGACCGTATGGCAGCTTTTAGCAGCCTGCTCTTTGCGATTTTAAAACCACCAAGGAATTTTTTCATGTGCTTAGATATAAACCCAGGACTTCCTAGTTTTTCGTCCGTATCCGAGCAGACCAGATGTCAGATCCTACCTACCCTAGGATCAGGAGTGTGAAAAACGCAGAACAAATAGGTACGTCCACCCGGATTCGAACCTGAGTCGTTAGATCCAGAGGCAGAAAGAAAGGAAATTTGATCAAACAAGAGTACAACCCGTTTATAACAAACATGAATTCACCAAGAATATTGCACATCTTCAAATAACGCCACGAATCTGCTGAATAAATAAGTTAGACAATCAGATCCATGGATCTGCTCAATAAATCAGTTAGATAATCAGATCCATGGATCTGCTCAATAAATCAGTTAGACAATCAGATCCATGGATCTGCTCAATAAATCAGTTAGCCAATCAGATCCATGGATCTGCTCAACAAATCAGTTAGCCAATCAGATTCATGGATCTGCTCAATAAATCAGTTAGATAATCAGATCCATGGATTTGCTCAAGAAATCAATAAATCAGTTTGACAATCAGATCCATGGATCTGCTCAATAAATCAGTTAAACAATCAGATCCATGGATCTGCTCAATAAATCAGTTAAACAATCAGATCCATGGATCTGCTCAATAAATCAGTCAGACAATCAGTTCCATGGATCGGCGTTTAGGTGAGTAACAGACATAGCGATAAACTTATTTCAGTTGTGTTTCATGTTTAATGACATAGGAAGTAATGAAATCTCGCTAATAATGAGACATTTTCAAATCCCCGTTTTCGTTCCTAATGATTATTTCCTAGAACTTGGACATTGGAAAAAGCGATAAATTTGATCAACCGAGAATTTTTGTCTTGAATGGGGGTTCTCCCTATATCTGAGTTTCACTATATTATACTTTTCACTGAATTTATATTTATACACATAATCTTAATATAACTAATAGGCAAGATAAGCTGAAACATAGTTTTTCTGCAACCTTCAGACGAAGTGCAATTTACCATAGTGCAAATCTATCTCTCATGTTTCTGTCTTCCTCTCTAACTTTACAATCTCTCCTCTCTCCTCTCTCTGTCTCTCTCTCTCTTTGTCTCTTTCTCTTTGTCTCTCTCTCTCTCTCCCTCTTTTTCTCTCCATCTCTCTTCTCCCTCTCTATCTCTTCCTCTCTATCTCTCTCGGTCTCTCTCTCTTTTTCGCTTTCTCTTTCTCTCTCTCCCTCTCTTTCTCTGCATCTCTCTATCTTCCTCCCTCTCTCTCTATCTCTCTACCTCCCTCTCTATCTCTTCCTCTCTATCTCTTCCCCTCTATCTCTCCTATGGATTTGAAAATGTCTCGTTATTACCGAGATTTCATTACTGATTGTCTATTTCTCTCTATCTCCTTCTCTATATCTCCCAATCTATATCTCTATGTCTCTCTCTATCTCCCTGTCTATCTCTCCCTCTCTATCTCTCTCTATCTCTCTGTCTCTCTCTCTCTCCCTCTCTCCCTCTTTTTCTCTTTCACTCTCTTCCACATTTGAACAAAGTTATTTGCACTTATTGTTAATGTTAGTAGCACTGGACTTTTGCGGCTCTCAACTTACGGGGGGAGAAAAGACAGATTATTCCATAAACTACCCCCATTGGGGAAAGTGTGATAACCATAATAAATATCTAATTAAAACAATTACGCATCTGTGTTAACTCCATTTCGCTTTCACTCCCTTCTCATTCTTGTCTCTCATTGTCTCTATTCTCTCTCTCTCTGTCTCATCTTTCTTTTTCTCAATCGCTCTTTCTCTTTCTCTCAATCTCCCTCTCTCTATTTCTCCCAGTCTCTGTCTACCATTCTCTTTCTTTCTCTCTGTCCCTCTCACTGTCTTTTTAATGGCAAATTATGGCAAATTTCGGGGTTTCATATTGTAACAAAAAAAAAAAAAAACCAAAAAAAACCAAACTGCGGGGACAGAAATATTTATCCTTTCTTTCTCTCTCTGTATGTCGGTGAATCTCTCTTTCTCTCTCTCTCTATCTTTCTCTCTCTCTTTCTCTCTCTCTCTCTTTCTTTCTCTGCTTGTCTGTCTGTCGGTCAATCTATCTCTCAATCCATCTCTCTCTTTCTCTTACTCTTTTTCTCTCATTTTAAGATCACTTTTTATTGACTGGTCCATAGTTCCAAATATGTCTACCAATGTCTGCAAACATTCCCTGGGACTGCCTGAGAGCGGTTTGGTTGTGGAAAGCTGGAGGGTCAGGGTGTGTGAAATGGATTGAGTACGCGTCAGATCTCCAGTCGAACGGCTGGGACGCACCCCAGTGCTTGAAATACGGATGGAAGGAAGGATGGCACTTTAGGTAGTAGCACATCACCTGTGGATGGTAGAGGGAATATCAACTTAACAAGTTTAAACACATTTATCTTGTGTATTGCACAGGCATTTTAGTACATTAGAGAAATCAAAATTGGAAAAAAAATCAATGCTCAGAAAACATTTTAAAACCCAGCAAAATCATAAACTAAACAAAACAAAGAATCACAAATTTTGTACACATCACCATATTAGATTAAAGATAAAGATTGTTCTTATGTAGCACACTTATCACCAAAGTCTCAATGCGCTTTACATCTCGTTTACTACCCCAGCCAACAGCAAACATTTAACACTTACGAGACATTTGCCTGTTATGCGTGTTACTATTGTTTTTCGGACAAAACAGCTGTCTTGATGGCCAGGTACATACTCTATTTCACCAGAGTTCAGTGAGGCAATCGACGCAAATTTTCCTGCCCAAGGAAAAACTGCGGTATCGGGCGGGAATTGAACCCATCTGAGCTAACCACGCCGCCAATTATGCAGTTGAATATATTATAATGATCATAAGGTCAACTTGATGTACAAGCGCAGGTGATGAAAAAAGCGCTCAGAATACAATTAATTCATATATATATGTCCACTTCTGGAATATTACAAGAAAGAACCATATTATTTATACTTAATAATGCATAATTTGTTCCTCGTATAAATTAAAATATAAAAACCTCTTGATAGAATACTTTCAAAATAAGTTTGGTCTATGGTTTCCTTTTTATAGTGAGGTTCAAGATTTTAATATTGTTCTCAAAATTGGTATTGCAAGACAGAAAAGAAGTATATTCTCAGATGGGCAATATAAAAGAATATATTATTATGAGGCACGGTTGATGTATGAATATAGCTCTGATGCGACGTGATTCGATGTTTGCATCTGAATCAAACGAGATCGGCTTGGATCTGAGTATACGCAACTATTTGCTCAATGTTTTCAACATATCTGATCCGAGGACTGGTAGGATCTGACATCTAGTCGCTTTGATACGGACGAAAAAATAGGAAGACTTCTGAATATATTATTATCTAAGCACCTTTGAAAAAACCTGAGGCACAAAATAGCAGACAGTTAAAAGTCGTCATCCGGGCATATTTTGAGAAATTGTTACCCAGTCAACAGTAATACTCAAACACAAGTGAATCAAGTGACAACATTGAAAGAAGGAAGAAAAAATGTTTGCCATTAATTAAATCACAAGAGACAGAGTGATATTATACTAATCCTGATACATTAAAAAAAAACCAACACCCTCCCCCTTCCCTAAAAGAGTAAATAAAGTACCACAAAAAACAACCGAAAAGGAAAACAAAAAAGGCAAATAACAACCAAAACAAATTAAAGCAATCAAACGTCAAAGCAACTAAAGCAGAAAACACCAAAAAGCTTTGTGAGACATAGACATTACTAGCTAGGAAATCCACGAAATAAAGTGTATCGTCCACCATTTTGTCTATTCCATAGCAACGCATAATAACTACCTTATGGCTATAGCTAACTTGATTTCTATTCAAACGCTAAGTCTAGTATGGGCGTATGAGATCGGCTAAGTAGCATACCAGCTCAACCTTTTCGTGTCGAAGTGCACGTCATGTATATGCCTACTTGATCTCTATATTATACATACAGGCCATATTGTCTGTCTGATGACATAGTCCTAAAAGATAAGGTTATGTTTTTAGATATCTTGTGGTATCAGTGGCGCAGTGGCTAAGGGTCTGGATTCATGATCATGAGGTCGTGGCTTCGAACCCCGGTCGAAGCGTTGCGGCGTTGTGTCTTTGAGAAAGACACTTTACACACATTCCTCACTCGACTCAGGTGTTAAAATGAGTACCGGTCAACGTGACTGGGGTAGGAACATGCGATGGACTGGCGTCCTATTTAGAAGGGGATCATTGATCTTCGCTCGCTTGCACCATTGCAACACAGGATAAGCACCGGCCTTATGGACCTTTAGATCTGAGAAGAACTTAGTTTCTTAGATATCTACTTCATTGCATACCTCTGGAGTTTAACCCATGCCTATGCATGTAAAAATATATTGCTAGACCTGTGTCTAGGTAAATTACAATTGGCTACTACATGATAAACATAATCACGAGTCCTCCCCACCCCCAAACACACGCACAGATACACACATACACTTTACATTTGCTTTTGACAGTTTATATCTATACTTTCTATGATGTAAACTTACTTGAAGTTTGTCATTGATGTGTGCTGTGTTAGGATACGCCGAGTAAACTTTGTACGGTAACTCAACGGCGTTGTAGAGGAAATCACGTGTTCTATAATGAACCAATGAAGAGCGCCATAATCGAATGAATGCCGATCTTGGTCTGGCCAACACAACGCCCATATTTATCGTATCCGGAAACGGTGGACGGGGAATGTGATCACGTGATATGGTGACATCATGCTGAGACTCCAAGAGAGCGTCTATCGGCTTTAGCCAGAATGCATCCCAGTCTAAATAAACGCCTCCGTATTTTTCTAGGATATCCGCTCGCACAACATCGCTACGATGCTGCGTATACAGCACTTTCAGACCGTACACGGTTCTGGGCGCTTCTCGGTACACGAGTAGCACTAGACGGTTCTGACAAATAAGATCCCAAAAGGGTCCTTCAAGAAGCATATCCGTATGAATAAGGATCACATTTGGACGAACAATGTTGGCCGTACTCAGAAAACTTAGATACATGCTGAGTGTAAGAACGTTTTTACCAAACCAAACGTAATGGACGATGCGAGGAATTGGACGTTTCGGCATATTCGTTTTCGAAATGTAGGATGGAAAGGACTCCATATCGGAAGTAGAATCCGAAGATATGCGTGATCCATCAAATATCAAAGTTTTGAAGTAAGATATGATAGTATTAATATCCGAGCTAGAATTACAATAATTTCCCAATGATTTCCAAAAAGTAATCGGGTTTATATCCTTTCGAAACCTGATGCAATTAACAACACTCCTAGTGGAATTCATCCAACGCAAACTGTCATTACCAGAATGCGCTTTTTGATTCGGAAGAACTTGCTGCTCACTAAAAGTGTCTTCGTTGCATATTGTGAACGGGACTTGAATTTTCTGAGGATTTGCCGCTATCTTATCAAGTATTAACAGTGAAGAATGTTTGTGTGAAAGCTTCTCCAAGAAACCTTGAACTAGTTTTGATTTTCTAACTCCAGATACCCACGCTATAGTGTTGTCGGGAAAGAAACCAATTTGAGCATCCAACTTCAAAATGGCGTTAAATATTTCTGTGCTTTTACTGAAAAGTGCACACTCATTGTCAATGAATATTCCTCCGCGATCTAGAACTAGCTCTAGACCAAAAATAGTACCACAGTTGTCGCCCTTGGCGTAGTCAGGCAGAGGTGATAGGTTCAACACTGGGATGTGTGCTCTGAAATTGGAAGCGCATGATGATATGAAATCATTTCGGTTCATAATTTCTACTTATTATTAACTCAATATTTGATAATTTATATCTACTATACATGCTTGCAAATTTAGATGAATTATTGTGCTTGACTTGCATGCATGGATATACTGAAAATATTATGCTTCCGCATGAGCATACGAATAAAATAGAAAAGGCTTGATGCGCTCTATATAGGGAAGACAAAAGACAAAAGCTGGACGTTTCGTTAGCAGAAAAGACAAAAAACTGGACGTTTCTTTTACCGAAGCGTCCATTTTTTGTCTTTTGTCTTCCTTATGTAGAGCGTATCAAGCCTTTTCTATTTTATTCACTCATCTTACTCTACGGTGTCATATTGATACTTCGCATGAGCATACATTAAAGCTATTGCACACATTATGGTATTAGATGGAATTATATGTATGTGGATTCTTGTTCAATAAATACAGTTTCATTGCTTAATGACTATTATAGCATTGACTTTTGTATCGATATATTTATTGTCTGCGTATTTAGTCGCATTTGTTAGTGTTTGCCACTATTTACATTTACTTAAACTCTAAAAACTGGCTATTCAATGCATAACTTATTTGACCCAATGAGTACATGATCTCCGTGTTATTCTCTTCCTTATGCACACAAAATAGGATGCAAGATCCTATCTCTATGCTAGGATCACGAGTGTTGAAAAAACAGCACTGATATGGTTAGTTGTGTTCAGCAATATTTGAACCTGGAGTCTATGCAAAAGAGACAAGTATGATTACCACTAGACCATATTGCCCACGTTCGGCGAATGGTTAATCAGTTTGTAGGGCGTCAGACTGCTGAGGCTGCTGCGACTTTGTTCCTAGGCTCTACTCCCGCACCGGCTACTTGCGGGGTGTTTTTTTTTCATGGTAAGAGAAACATTTTCATTGATGGCCTCACTGACCAAGTGAAATAGAAAACCTGGCCGCTAAGACAGTAGTCTTGTCCCCAAACAATTAATTGTATCATGTCTACCAGGCGAAAAGTCTCTTCTAAATGCTGACTGTTGGCTGGGGAAGGGGGGAGGGGAGGGGAGGGGAGACAACTAAATGTGAAGCATATTGAGAGTTCGGTAATACGTACGCAATACAAATACAGTCTTATCAGTCTTATGTTTTCACTCACTATGAATGTTTTGAACTCTGCGCATAAAGAGGATTTTAGCAATCTGTTGTTGCTTTTTTTTCACGGGATCTTTAACTTTATTGTCGGTCTCCGAGTAGACTGGATACCATAATATAATGCTTTCTCTATGATCAGCGCTGTGAGAAAAACAACACCTGAACAGGACCTGAACTTTACGCTGTAGCTTTATGGTCAAGTGATTAAGCATTCAGCTTATGATTGAGAGATTGTGGGCTCGAATCGATTTAATAGTGACGAAAAATAAAATGTCATTCCCACACCCCACTCAGGTGAAATAAGTGCTTGGCCATAATATAGGTAAAAGTGGATATTGTCAGAATACTAGAATATCAGGCATGTCAGGAGGCTTTTTTGTATGCCCCATGGAGAGTTGAGATAGCGTTGTAGTGAACAAGTCTGACATCGACCCCTTTGTAAAACATTTTGAGCATTTAAAAATAAATCGATAAGTGATATATAAATATCAAATTTATTTATTCTTTTAAATTTTCACTGGATCCTTAATATTGAGAGGCAGTCATGTAACTAATTAACCCATAAAATCACTTGGATTATTCATTTGAAAAAGAAAGTAAAAAATACAAGACAGCTACAGCAGTCGCCATAATTTACCTACCTCAACCTTGACAGCCAAGTGTTGTATTTGTCTTCAAGCGGAAGTGCGTCATATCTGATTTCAATCACATCCGGTTCAAGCTGCATCCAAATACTGAGAATATTCACGTAATGGCGGTACTCGAAAGTTTTGCTTTGTCCGCACCACACATAAAACACATTGTTCGGCACGATCCGACCTTCTAGTTCGCTCACATTCCTAGGATATCTAGGCAACAGAGCATCTGGATACATAGCCACGTCATCAACAAACACATTTGAAGATTCGTTAAACACTAACCCTAGCTTTTGATGAAGCGAAGATTTGTTGTTATTACTACTATCATTAATATCGTTCTGAGATTCTATCCAAAATAGATTTGTATCACATAATTCTGGTTTCTGATATTGTTTGGAGAAAAGGAATGCGTCTCGCTCAGCGGATGTTACTTTTACCACTGCCGTATTCAGCGTAAGGAGCATGAAAATACCTGTACATATCCCACAGAATATCAGAAAGAAGGTGACGAATCGAAACGTTGCTCGCTTCATGTTTCAGAAGTATGTAATTAGAATTTTACTTTTTTTTTTGTCCAGAAAGTATCAGTTTTTATATCCACGTATCCTATCGGATAATAAGTCCTCCTTCACTTGTTTAATTCATAGCTCCACAGATCTTCTATGTACTTGGCAGTCCTAGCAATATCTGTTTTAGAGAAAGAACAAAATACAAGACTATATTATTATTTTTTTTTTATTCAGTGCGATAATCTATTATTACAAGGCGGCCCTTCCGACTGGTAATTTTCATTTCACTTGACCACATATTATCAAAGCGTGTATCTAACTTGTAGTTAAATTGGTTATAAGATGTTCTTCTATAAAATGATACCCAATTTATCGATCTCTATCGACGAACGAATGACAATAAAATGAGTTATTTTCCTTAAAGTTTTGTCAACGTTATCAGTCTTTAAAGCTACAAAAATCGCTTTCAAAAGTTTAACATATTATTTCCCTAAAGAATCGTGGGAATCGCGGTAACAATAAAAAAATAGAGTAAATGAATACAAAACACTAAGACAACATCTATTTGGATACGTATCTGCATAGCATAGTAAACGCTATTGGAAGACAATATGCTTAAAAAGAATGGGCATGACCATTCACGTGTATGGTAAATGATGAAAGTGTATGTGTATGATGACGCTTGTATGCTCAGTATGACTGAAACCAGTAAGCACCGTGTGTGCATTTATAAAAAAATAATACAATATGTATGGTGCATTTGAATGCTGTATGCTTAGTGAGACGGCTACCTAAGAGTTATAATTCTTTTAATACTGTAAACTAACTGTAAAAGTTGGGATATCCTGTAATATATGCTTTTTTCCACTCAATGTAGCAAGTGTCACAAATAGGAATTTAAAAAATGATAAATTTTGTTTTACTCTCTGTTTCTCTCTCTCTGTTTCTCTCTCTCTCTCTCTCTCTCTCTCTCTCTCTCTCTCTCTCTCT
>JAUEKR010457118.1:0-11662 GCA_031762895.1 Corambe burchi
AAGTTGTTTCTCAGTCTCAATGGCATATCTCCTTTTCTTCTCATCTTTGCCCGGGAAGGTCTTAGAAGTCATTGCACCTACGACTTTTAAGGTGCACATAAAAGGCTTCCCCATACCCAGCGTTCAGAACCTTGCCATTGGGGTTATGTTCATCCTCTTGCTCATGGGGATACCCATAAGGGGCGATGCCCAGGTGGTGCTGATCAACAACAACATCACTCGATCACTGAATACAATGCGAGTGGCAGTAGACTGGAGCAGAAAGAAGCATCGAGTTGGCACTCCTAATCTACGATAGGTTTCTCTACTAGGCTTAAGTGAAATTTAGCGAGCAGGTCACAGGCATCTTCATCCACCTATTTCATCTTGTTGAAAAATGAGACTTCACAACAAAGAGTCTAAGACCTATGATATCATCAGGAATACCCTGTATTGATATCGACCCAATAGCAGAGGTAGATTATCGATATTTTATCGACACCAATAAATACTGGTATCGGCCAGCACTGATAATAAGTATTACGTCAAATTATTTCCTCTTACTCAGTATCAATAAGCCACCGTAGAGCAAGAAGAATGAAGATAATAGAAAAGGTTTGATGCGCTCTACAAAAGGAAGACAAAAGACAACTGGACGTTTTGTCAGCGGACAGAAACAGAAAAAGAGAAAAAAGAAGAAAAAAAAATACAAAAAGAAATGAAAATTTTTTTATTATTTCTATTATTATTATTATTTTATTTTTTCTTCTTCTGTTTGTCTGCTGACGAAGGCTTTTGCCAAAATGTCCAGTTTTTTTGTCTTTTGTCTTCCTTTTGTAGAGCGCAACGAACCTTTTCTATTATCTTCATTCCTCTTACTCAGCTAACTACTAAATAATATTTATAGCAAATAGACCTATATGCAGCTTGTTTCTGATATTTACATTAAAACTTCAAAGATAATATATTAATACATATGCATCATGTACCTCTTGCATAATTTTTTCTGTTGGGTCAGACGTTTCAACAATTGTTGGTTCGACAAAGTAACCCTTGCTGTAAAAAAATAAATAAATAAACAAAACAAAAATACAAGAGTTAATGAACTCAACAAAGTCTAAATAAATTAAGCTTGTCATCATCAAAAAAACTTGACATGATGAATGCAAGAACACAGAAAGTAAAATAATAAAACATAAAATGAATAATTATATAATTTTTATATTTACTAAATACAACAATCATGTCTAATATTAATAAATTATATTTTAGATTTTATCGGTTTGATTAATTTAAGTGATGAATCTTTAAATAATTCAGTAGGGCTTCACATCGGATGATGATCATCTGATCAATAGTATTCATTACATTACATTTACAAAAAAGAAAAAATATGAGGCCTCATATATACTAGAAATAAGTGTTTAGCATCAAGAGTATTGCTCAAAACTTCATTTGCTAATAAGTCATTCAAGACATATTCTTATATAGTACAAAAAAGCCTTGTGGCAATTATTTACAATACCAATGTCTACGCTTGTAGCAATACCCTTTTTTTATTTTTTATTGAGGGGGGGAAGGGGGGGGAGGGTGTAGTAGGTCAGAAAACAGAAAAGAATTGCTACATTCAAAGCTTAGCTGCAACCAATGGGATTCGCTTGATAGTGATAATATGGTACCTTCAAATCAGAAATGTGAAAAAATGCAGAACAAACTAGACTAGAAGTGTCAACTTGGATTTTATATTGGCTTCAAAGACTTTACACCATAACACCAAAATACTCCAATGCTACTGATAAAGTAGTGTATGAAGTACATACCTGTCATCATAGTTACCGCCAGCAATGATGTTGAGTTTTGGACTAGACTTGGCATGGTCCACATATCCCTTGATTCTGGCAAACGCCTGCATAATTAAGGACAACGAGATACTTAATAATTATTTAACTCAAATTATACATAATATTCTGAAACATGGAATAAGTGAACAAAACAGAATAATAAGAAAAGTATATATGCATACAGTAAAGCCCCAATATAGCGCGAACTTGGAGACCATCTGAAAGTTGACGGCATAATAGAAGCAGGCTACTGGTGGATACATATACGTCAATCTACATATGAGTATTCTTTGTGTAAATATTACACTTGTAAACAGATAGTATAAACTGTATTATGCAATAAAATAAATAATTTAATTGATAATCAACTAACCAAATAACATTGAATGAATAATGTGTCTGTTGTTTCTTTGTTAAATACATTATATAGTAAAGGTTATTACAATCTAAATAAACTATCACTATCGCAGTCCTATCACGATTAGCCTGGAGTGATACCAAATACCAGATACTGTGCCTATTTGAGTGAGTGATAGAGAGAGAGAGTGAGAGAGAGAGATAAAAAAAGTCTAATAAACTAAACTTACTTTACTTAGCAATAGAATGAATAATTAATAATATTAATCAGGCCTCTATATATAATGCGTCGTCATTTGACTGAAATATGTCAATCCCAAAATGTTTAGAAAGGTTTTACAGTCAGCAAAAGCTTGATCTGTTATCATAATTTCCTTATCAAAAGTCGATGAAACATGAGTGTGACAAAATGGTGCCGATATAACGGCAAAGCCTTGTAAAAAAAATAAAATAAAAAATTATCTGCTACCTTATCGTCAATCACAGCGGTGACCAAATTCTCGTATTCTAAAGGCGATCCCATCTTCACGTCTTTCAGCGTTTCCACCAACTTGGACTTCACCTCAGGCCACATTGACTCTGGGACGTACGCCCTTGAGCAGGCCGAGCATTTCTGTCCATTGAATTCAAATGCAGATCTGATAGTGTTGTAAACAACTGAGTCTACGTTGGCGGACGGGTGCACAAAATGCATATTCTTGCCACCACATTCTGTTCAAATTTTTAAACGATAAATAAAAAGAAAACTAAAAAAATAGAAACCGAAAAAAATATAAGTTAAATATAAAAAATTGTTATGCCAAGTCATATCCTCAATAGCACACTGGTTCATGATTGAAAGGCAAAACCAAAATCTAGCTCAGTATTCAAACATTAAATAAACGGAAAAAAATAATTAAGTAGAGGCAAAAGAAATGACAGACAATTAGAAAAAAGAAAAACCCCAACAAAAACACAAAAACAGAAATACAGTAGTGTCCGCCTAAATGCCTGTTTCGCCTTATTGCCCGCTTTTCTCGATGAACAATTACTTAAAAATGGTCACTTCCTTACCAATTGGAATTCCGGCTTAATGCCCGCTCCGCCTAAATGCCCGTTTTTCCTGCTTCCCGAGCATCAAGCATTTAGGCGGACACTACTGTAGTAACAAATTTATTGATTGAAAGATAAAGAAAACAAACAGTAATAACATGGTAATAATGATCATGATGATCCATGGAAATAGATTTAGACTCAAGATAGAATTAACTAATACCAAATCAATAATTCACAATTGATCATTTCTAATTTCTTATGGCATATCCTTAAAGAACTTGTTCCAACTAAAATAATTCTTTTAATTTTTTTTAGATCGGACCATAAATAAAAATCCTACAGGGCTTCAAAGATGGATTTTTAGTCATTCTGGAAGGCGGAGGGGGTATCTTCAAATAGGAGAAAACTCCCAAAAAGTGCCCCATGAAAATGCAGTTTCAGAGTAAAATCAATATAAAAATGCTTTACGTCATATCTCAGCCTTACACTTAGCATGTTTATGTATTTTGATGCTTAATTGATTGGTGCTAATTATTGCGATATGTGGTAACTCATTAATATATTATATGCATAAATTAACTCTTGTTTCTGTCTTTTTGGGGGTAGTTGTTGCCTTTATTCAAATGTAACTAAATTAATGGATGCAGTGCAGTGATGAAATCTGGCAGATTTATTATTTTGAGGTGCTTAATTTATTGATATTAAATACTATGATAAGTAAGAACTCATTAAATATAAATTTATACATTAATGAGATATTAATTCAGAACAGCCCGCTACACAGCATATTTTTAATAATGAATGGAAGTAAAAACCATATTTAAATCTATCCAGTATCAACAGAGGAGATAGAGAGTGTCAAGATCACAGCTCTTATTAATATAGATCTAATTAATCTACTTAGATACATATTGAGTGATGTTTGTAGGTAATTATGCAATGTTAAAAGGAAAATGTAAATATAATGCACATTTACAATAATTTAGTAAATTAATTCTAGTAACATGTATATATAATATGTCATTGTAAATGATAATATAATAATATAATAATTACCTCCAATGAGACGAGGATATGTTTCATAAAGATCCAAGTTGTTCCCAATCTGTTTCCATAATGTTTTAAACGTTCTGAATTAAAAACATATATTAAAAGTAAAATCAGGTATGATAACAAAAAGTGAAAAAGAGGAGGAAAATTTTTACATAAACCAAAATACAGCAAATCTAGACCTCATATATATATATATAGAACTTATCAAGTAAGTGATTTATGCTAGCTGTGAATAAGTTGTAAGAAAAAATAATAACATTTGATAAATAAATAAGTTCTCAACTTAAATTTTATACATTTAATAATTTGAGACATGGTGAACATACATTCAGATTTAGACTTACAATAATACCAAACTTTGTATTTTTCTATTCTACTGCATGCGGTTATTATTAAAATGAAATTTCAACACCAGCAAATTCTTGTGGAAATTAATTAATCCAATATTCTATAAACCAATCCAAATTGAAGAAATATCAATAAAAATTGTCAAAAGCAACATTATATACCTTAGAGCTGGGATTTTATTTCTAGATTAGGAGCAATAGTAAGTGTTAATCATTATTATTATTACTTAAAATAATAATATGGTAGAAGTGATAACTTAGGCCTACACAAGGCACATAATATTCCAAATCAATCATCATTATTCATGACTTCTTATGAAAACCGACTGAATCACCTTAAAAAAAGATTTTAGATGAGTCAAGAGAATTCAAAACTATTCTACAAAATTGGAGATTCCTGATTAAATCAACTGGTAAAATAGATACCACAAGTAAGACATAATCGAGTATATTGGCTAATAGAAAGAGGAACTAAATTATAATTCAAACTCTGGATAATGACATATTCTTATAACATTTATGTGGGCCCCTATGTAATTAAGTAACAAAAGGCCTACAAATAATGCGACCACTGAACAGCAACCACTTCTCTGGTCACCATCAATGACATTATTCAGATCTAGAAATGCAGGGTTGCCAACCTCCCAAACCAAAAATCAAGGATTCACGTCCTCGAAGTATTTAGGGTAAAAATTATGCTACAAATGAATAATAATAGTTGCATTTGCTTTTCATAATGATACAAAAAATACTAATATAGTGAATAATCATATCTCAAACATTTGCTGGAAAAGACATTTATCACAAGTTTAATGGAAACTAAAATCAAAACAAAAGAAGTCAAGCTTTCTAAGTGATAAAAGTGGATGTTATATATAGAGTGAATGTCCCAGAGGCTGCGCATGCCCGCTGGTCGTAGCATTGGATAACAGTCGACCTAAAATTAAGTTATTTTAAGTTATTTTTACCACTAGACTAGTTTATTTCTAATTAATATAATAGAAAACTCATTTCTATCACATTTTGCATCTTTAAAACAACAATATAACCATCTATTTCCATAAAAATCGTAAAAAATCGAGTCCAATTGGGTGATCTCGCGCACTCGCCGCCATTTTGTAATTTGCTTATCAAAATCCTTATTTTTTGCTAAGACGGAGGAATCATGGGATATGCTCCAATTACTTTCGTTTTTTGTTTATTGAATAGGCAATTCCGTATTTTCTACATAATACAAAGTGAAAGTACTTTCAGACTACCCAATCATCTGCTATGGTGATTTTAATAGTGGCTCATGCGTAAGTTAGTCGATCTTTATTTATGCCTCTAAAATGTTTTCAACTTTGGTTAATTATACACAAAAATGGTCATTATTATGATAAATCACATTCAAATGAATCAATTCACGATAATAATTATTGATATGCTAACCTAAATGAAAATTATGGCTTCTGGAACAAACCCGCGCGGCCGTGGGCACACACCATTTTGCTGTGCGACCTCTAGCAAATTGGGTAGACACGAAAAGTAATCAGCATGTCACAAAAACTTTTCACATTGCATCATAGAAGAAAAGGTTACCCTCAATGTTTTTAAGAAAAAATTGAGATTCATGCAATAGGAGAAAAGTTATGAGAATATATTTTTCTTCTTCATATCTAAGCTTTATGACACAAGCTAAGGGACATTCACTCTACTATGTTATCTATGCTTTTGGTAAGCGGAACAGATGGTTTAATGCTATAAGTTCACCATCTCCAAAATTTGTGGTTTACAAAAAGTATTTTCAGGATTTCAGGAAATTGGGGCTTAAAATTCAGGACATCCTTAAAAATTCACAGTAGTTGGCAGCCCTGGAAATGTATCAACTATGACTGACCCAACACTCCCAGTAAAGTTGAGTCCGGCAAGGCTGGGTGAGTTGACGACAGCATTACCAAACACGGGTCCATCGGCAGGCACAAAATTGATGACCCCAGCTGGTAAACCAGCCTCTCGGTAGATCTGGAAGCAAATGTAGTTGGACAGAACGGCGGTATCTGATGGCTTCCATAAAGATACATTACCCTGCAAATATATGGAAAGAAAAAATAGAAGTTATATGAAAACAGAGTGATATAATGATAAAATGACCAATACAGACAAATCCATCTCATGTAATAATCAATATGAACACATTTAAAAATTTAATTTAGCGGATTTGTGGTCTAGTAGTAAAATGCTAGACTCATGTAACAGATGCCGTGGATTGGAATTGCCTAGCAACATCTTAAGAAAGACTCTTTACAAATATTTCCACACCCTACTCAGATGCAATGAGTACCCAGCAGTGGGTAGAGTAGGAAAACTTTAAGAACGCTAGAAGTACAGGCACCAATAGGCAGCTCTTCTGTATGGTCCACAAAAGGTTGACATGACACTGAAATGCCAAGGCATGATGAGGAGTAATGATATGTAAAGCACCTTGAGACTTAGGTGACATGGTAGGAATTTCTTAGCATAAGACAACAGACTACGCATATATCATACACAAACAAGACATAATTCATCATACAAAAAAAAATGAACGCACGATGCTAACTGGTTCCAGTCACACTGAACATACAAAAGGCATCATACACAAAACACCTTCATTATTCACTATGCATGTGAATGGCCATGCCCATTCTTTCTAAAATGTATGGTATACATAAGGCGATGCGACCGACTCTTTTATGCCAAAAATAGATGGTTGCATACAACACCTACATGAACGAATAACGTCATCAATCATTTTTGCTGAAAATGATGAAGTAATAAATTCTATTGAGCTAAAGACACCTCGAGTGGCTTGAAAAGTGTATATTATGCATGGTGAAAGTACATACTCAGTCAGACCTCCAGGTTATGATCGTGTATGGTAAATTTTGTATCATACATGGTGTATGTGTATCATGTATGCTTAGTTTGCGTCTGCCTTAGTATGGGACATACCATTAATGCTGGCCCCATGGGAAGATGACCACCAATAGCTGTGAAATTGAATGGACAAACAGCTGCCCAGAAACCCTGAAGGAGAAAGATTGAAACAATGAATTAAGTTATCACAGGTAAAAATTTCTGGGGATAGATATCATATATATATACATACATATATACATACATACATACATCCGGCCTCCCGCACGCACACACACACACGCCCACACACACACTCAAATATATATATACAATATTTGTAAAACAATTATTGGTTAATGATAAAGAGGTAGTTTATCGTAGATCGAGGCTTAATCATAATAACCATAGATTTACTCCCAACGCATGACACGATGTATAATAATTCTGATAACAACAGCTGTATTCACTCAATGGGAATACCTAGCGTGACTGAGCCTAATTCAACTCCATTGCATGCAAGAGATAGGTAAAATATTAATTTAAATTAGGTTGTTGAACAATACATACATAATATTGTCAGTTTGTTAGTAAAAGTGAAGGCAAAAAATATTTGTGGCATTTAAGTAATAATACTTCCAAGCATTTAAGGTGGATCAATTAAACTATCAAACTGTCTATGCATACTAATATCATACTTATACATGTAAAAATATATGATAACTGCCAGCAGCTTGCTCTAGTTATATTTACAATTGTCAGATGGTCCTAAAGTTGAAGGTAAAAGAGTTTTACTGTATACACATACCTTAAATATTTAAAAAAAATACTTAAACTTACAATTTTCAGGTAGTCCTAAAGTTGGTGGTATAACAGGATTTTTTTTACTGTATATATACATATAAATTAGCTTATAACTATGATATTTTAAATATTTTTTTTTTAATTCTTAAAGTCTCACTTCAAGGCCTCTATATTCCATAGAATTCTTTGTGACACTGGGATCTGGACTCAAGGGCTGATACTCAGTTATTCTCTGTAAAGATAAAGAATGAAATAAAATAACAAATTGTATGCAATGATTATTTATTTGGACTTAATTTTTTTTTATCATTGATCAACTATACATAAACAAGACTTGATGAATGAATTTTAGACATCAACATTTAATATTGTCAAGATAAAAAAGAGTAAGGAGAACTATTACAATGCATGCTTTAACAAAAACTTTTTTAAAAAGTAATTAAACAGTAATCTCACGCACCTGAGCAAATTGTACATCAAAACGAAGGAAATCAATCAGCTCAGCAGCTGCGTCTATCTCTGCTTGATAACAATTCTTTGCCTGGTGAGAGAGAAAAAAGAGTGAACATTGAATTAAGCTTTTAAAAGAGTACCAATGGGTACACCAACATATCAACAACGGCCAACTACTTTCAGTGTTTTAGAAACCACAGGAAACAACAATGTAAAAAAAGGTGAAGGAGATAGTGTTATATTAATTATAAAGGAGATACATATGAGTGAAATTGCAAACACTGGCAACAACTAGTCTTAGATACAATATTATTTGGAATAAATAAAAAGGCTTCATATATATAAACGATAAAATATTGAATAATGCACCAATACTACATATTAAACACTGATAAATTAAATACCTTAGCAGGTTTGATTTTGTCTAGCAAAACATCTATGGCCTAGCTTAGCCATTGTGAGCTACTGCTTGTCATCTTAATCGAATTTTGAGTCGTAATTACACTAGTGGAGATAGTACGGTTTAATTTCCTCATCGGTATAGGGGATGTGATGAAGAATTGCTCAGTCAAAAGATCAAGTAAGCATTTCAAACTATGCCCATTTAAAGGGGTAAATAGTGAGCTTTAAAAGGTTGCTACTTTATATAATAATAAAACTGCATAATAAAGCAATTTATAAAGATAATTAAAATCTTAATCACCAATTTCAGGCCCTTTCATTCAACTAATGATGAAAGCCACATAGAAATTACCACATTTATCGCCCCTGTAGAATATTGAAAATATATCAATAACTTAATTTATGGTGAAGCGATTCGATTTCCAACAAACTTAGCCAAAACAAGACAGATTGCATTTCATAAGTTGTCCAAAGGTATCCTTCTTAGACAAGCTAGTTCAGGCACTTAAAATGAGACTAAGTTAATTAAAATTACATCCTTCAATGTAGGAAAGTTCAAGTTTTTATATACGTAATTGGTATTGCATTTTCAACAATTTCAAGCAGTCGAGTATTGAAAATAGGATAATTCAATATTTTTTTGCCGGTAGTTGATAAGTTTCCACTGGGCAAGGTTGATTACTTGTGGAACCTAATGTGATGCCTTCACTAATAAATCTGCACATTGTGTCAAAGCAATATTGCACAAAAATGCTAAAATTAAAAGAAATTAAACAACACAATTTCATTTTCTTACCTGCCCAAGCATAGTGGTAGCAATGAGATCCATTCTGTACTTGTTGGCCATCAAATCGGCAGCCTTCAAGAAGATGTCACACCTTTCTACAAGCGATTTCTTTTCCCAGTCTGTCCTTGCCTTCAAGTTTACGTCAATGGCTTTTTGGAGGAGATCCTTAGTAAAAATAAAGAGAGCAGTTTCATCTTGTCAATGAGAAAGGGAAAGTAAACATAGCATTTAGATATACATTTTACCATTAAGACTCACCAACCAAATATGATCTCTAAATATAGTTTTGCTGATATATACTGCCGTTTTCAAATGAAAGTTGGTAACTGCATGTGCATCATCTTACTTGGTTTTGCTGTAATGGAAAAATACTTGTTTTAAATAGTCATTTCCGTAATTGATCAAAGTTTAAGTATTTGTATGAATCTTATTAGAAACACCAGAGTCAAAGGAAATTCCCACAAGTGTGCATGAATTTATATCATCTATATTATGTAATATAAACAGTTACTCTCTTTCATTTGAAAAACCCAGCAATCACATGTGCAAGCCAAGACTGACCTGGTGGCAAATGAAGCAGTTTGGACTACTTACTGCCAATTTAATGCAAAGTAAAAAAACAAAAAAAGTAAGCTCTTCTAAGACCTAAAGGTACATCTGGATAGGACGCCAGTCCATCACAGGTTACTTCCCCGGTCACGTTAACCAGTACTCTCATTTTAACACCTGAGTTGAGTGAGGAATGTGCGTAAAGTGTAACTTACTCAACTAATTGAGTATCACAATTGAGATAAACCAATTTCATTTTATCATGTTTCTAAAATGCTATTGATGCAAATTTTCTTTTTAATGAACATACCACATTGAAGTAGAAAATTTCATTATAAAGGAACCGACAACATAACAAATTAATAATCAAATAAAACAAAAAATAAAATAAGATGAAATCAACATACATTAAATACAAAATGCTCAATGTGTCGGTGTAAAAGTAAATAAGCTCTACCCAACAGTAAAAATAAAAATACTGCAAATTAGACGAGAGACCAAGTTAGACTATGGAAATAAAATAACTGAACGACTAAATATAATTGAAAAGTGACAGCATTAAAACGGCATTGAAAAATGAGAGAACAAAATGCAATTATCTGAGAACTTTAATTTTAACTGCTTCATGAAACCATTTTTTTTTTTTTGCTTCATATATATATATATATATAAAGAAATGAGTGAATAATTCACTTACAGCATTAGCATGGTAGAATGTAGCAACTGTTCGTTGATGATCAAAGGGCTGAAATGGAAACAAAGAGAGATGATTTTTATTAGCTTAACTCAAACATGCCAAACTAGTGGGAATAGAAAAATGGTCTTTCAAAAAAATATAAACTAAATCTTTACCAATGTACACAGAAATTTTAAAGATTACATAATAATAATAATAGCCCCCAGCACATAAAAGATGGGTTAACATTTAATTTCCAGGCCAAATAATTTTGCCATACTACATCCATTGATCATACCATTCTGACAAATAATAAAATCAGAGCAAGCAAAACTTTTCTCTCTTCAGCGGAAACAGCACATTTTTTTCCACTGAGGAACCTCATCAACTGAGAGAACACTTCTATTAAACCTTTTTATGAAGCTATAATAGTAATAATAACAATAATAATAATAATAATAATAATAATAATAATAATAATAATAATAATAATAATAATAAT
>JAUEKR010457229.1:0-11662 GCA_031762895.1 Corambe burchi
ATAATAATAATAATAATAATAATAATAATAATAATAATAATCATAATAATAATAATAATAATAATAATAATAATAATGATCAAAATAATTAAACAACCAAAAACATACAGTGAAACTTGGATTGAAATGATCCTCCTGTTACAGGCAAAATTGTTATGATATTTCCAAGTTCTTGGCATTCCTGATGTCTTTTTATAACAGAAAATTATAAGGGAATATGGGAATGAGATGCATAAATGTCTCATTATTACCGAGCATTATTCCACTTCCAGCCAAAGACCTTACCTATCAGGGGAGATAACGCATATGGCCTTGAGAAGAACGAGCACCTCAGGGGTGAAAGTGCATTTCTTGAGCATGCCGGCAAGGTCAAAGGTCACTTCTGTGTACTCCTTGCCCCACCCACTGTTCATTTCCTGCATGTGAAAACATCGACCGGAAGGCATGGCAGCCACGCCCATCTCTTTGTCATAACCACTATAATAAGGCAAGCAAATGAAAAAGGAAAGAAAAATAATATCAGTAAGAAAAAAGGTTGAACTTACATTAATACAAAATTCATAACATAATAAAAGTCATTCATTCTCCAAAGTCAACAGCAAAAATTTGACGCAAACGAAACATTCGCTTGTTTGAAGCATTACATCAGCTTTCGGCCAACATGGTGATCTATAAATAACACAATTGCTTGAATGCGTCAGTGGTGCAGTGGCTAAGAATCTGGGCTTATGATCATCAGGTAGTAGGTTTGATCCCCAATTGTTGCGTTGCGGCGTAGTGTCCTTGGGAAAGACACTTTACTGACTCAGGTGTTAAAACTAGTACCAGTAAATGCGACTAGGGAAGTAACCTGCAATAGACTGGTATCCTATCCAGGGGGTTGCTGATCTTCTCTCACATGTGTCATTGAAACCTGGGATAAGCACCAGCCTTATGGACCTTTAAGTCTGAGAAGAGTTTACTTTAAGTATAAAAAATATTGTATCTAGTTATAATACAGGAAATAACGATTGATTATCTCAAATCAAGCTCAAGTGACTTAGGCCAAAAGGATATAGCCAGCTCCTTTGCTATGATCTATTAATAATGTATTGCATTTATATAGCAGTTTTTAAAAGGAAATTTTGTTAAACGCTAAAACAAGTGTTTCACAAAGGGGTTCCCAACATGGGCCTGTTCATTCCAATCGAATCCCCAACTCATCGTAGAGCATACAAAAGAGGTAACTATAAGTATAAGTCGTATAAGTAAAAGTCGTGTTTAATTCTTGCAATCTGTCAATATCCATCTCTGCATATAAATATAGCTGAGTAGTAGCTCTTTGCACCTGAGTGGAGAGTTATGAAATATGTGTATAAATAAATGTAAAAATCTTTTTCCCAAGGATCTGATCTATTAACCTTGTGTCACTATTGAATCTGCTAAGCAGGTTTGAGCATGAGCCCTCTCGATCACGAGTTGAGTGCCTTACCACTAGACCACAAAGCTACACTCAAAGAAATAAATAAATGATGTCCTCTAACCTGTAAGCTTGTAACATCCATACTTCATCCCATGCCAATCTGAGCAAGGTGATCTTGGCATCTGATCCAAGGTCATTGAAACCTAAGGAAAATAAAATAAAGAAAAAATTATGATTGAAACTATCTAAAAATACATTTTTATTATTTACTTTGATTAATAAAAAAATAAACATACATGCATAATACGAAGTATAAATACAAAAGAGTATATATGTGATTTCTATTTACAAAAGACCAACTACAATAGCATAAAAAACCCCACCAACCCTTCTCTCTGTTCTCTGTTCTTTAAAAGCACAAATAAAACAACAAAAACAAACCAAAGCAACAAGCAAAACAAAAAAAACAAGCAAACAAACAAAAGCGTAAACTCCCCAACCCCCAACAAATCCAACAAACAAAAACCACCGCACCAAAAAAGTAAAATAAAAGTAATGAATAAACCAAACCCTAAACAAAACAGCCATTCGACAAAATGGCAAGCACACACCCCCTCCCCCTCCGAAAAAATATACACAATATAATATTCACACTCAAACACCCACACACAAAGCACCCCAAAACAAGCAAACAACAACAACAACTAACAACAAAGCATCGGGACATAAAAATGATAAATATAACCCAACAATAGCACACAGGCACACGTACAAAACAACAACCAACTACACAAAACACACACACACAAAACAACAAATAACTTTAAAAAAATCCCTAAAATAATTACTTGACCTTGCCTTAAATAATAAAAACAAAGCATAAAATCAAATGAAACAAAACAAAGAAAGAAAGAAAGATAGAACAAAACACCTCCACCCAATCCCCCCCCATAACTCAAATGACCAAAACAAACAGCGAACACTCACCAGGGATGGACTTTACAAATTTGATGTATCCCGTCACCCATTCCTCCGCCCTTTGTATTCCACCAGGTTCTTTTGTTTGTTTGACCAGGTACACATTTACATAATCTTCGTTACACTTTGTATTGGATTGATCAGCTTGTTTTTCTTCTTTGTCTTCAGACGAAACAACACTGGATCTTTTAATGATATCATATTTATCGTCATCGTTATTATCACCTTCATCTTCCCCTTCAATCATGACATCAACATCAGTATCATCATCCTTATTATTATTATCATCATGGTCAATATCCTTATTCATACTATAATTGTTATCATCATCGCCATTACTATTGTTCTGATACCCTTGTACTGTCATACTTCTTTTATTTTTAAGATCGCCTCTTTTATCGATATCATCAATTTTATCGCAATTTCCATCACCTTCATCATCACCATTAGATTCTCCTCGATTACTGGAATCATCAACATTATTGTCATCTTTTGAGCTGCTGATTGATGACGAAGAATGTGACGATGATATAGAAGGATTAGATGAAACCAGCGATGATGACTCTTCAAGTTCGACTCTGGCTCTTTTGGTAGACGGACCCGAATATTCTGATGACGTTGAAGTATACTCATTGGTTGAGTTTAATGTTAACTCGCCGCCAATGATAGTATCTTTATCATCATTTGTGGAATTTTCCGAATCAATTCGACGTTTTCTATAGTTACAGCTGAGATCTAGTATCTCTGATTTTCCCAAATCTTCATCATCGCCATCTTCAACATCAGTAGACAAGTATGCATCAAACATGGTAGAAGGAATAATGGAATTGTTAGCAGTAGGAGTAGTAATAGTAATAGTTTGTCCATCGTTATTGTCAAGTTCTTCAGAACTACTAGTGACAGCAGAAGAGAGATCACAATTTGATTGGCTGTCAGTTTGGAATGGTGTGACGTCATCGCTGAAACCGGAATCGGCAGACTCAGAATGCGATGGCGATGTAGAGATCGGTGGCTGGTGTGAATGTGAAGAAATATTGGAATTTTGAGATGAAGACGAAGATATACTACTATTGTTGCGATGGGTAAATCTAGAACCAGCAACTTGGTATGTTGTGGTTGTTATACCAGGACTTCTGTCTTCAGTATGACTATAATTAATGTTTTTATTTTCAGAATGAATACCATCATTGGCGAGATCATTTGAGTCGGAATGGCGTTCACTAAAGGTGCGTTCAGTCAAAGCGCACACTGGTGCGGATGCGGGTACGGGCACTTCGCATTTGTGCAAATAGTCCAAGTGTATCTGCTTGATTTCACGTGCAGATTTTTTCAGGGTCGACAAAGAAGCCTGATCGTCATGTGCAGCCACTAGAGTCCTGATAACATGGTCAAAACTGTCACGTTCGTTTGCGTCCATCGGTCCGTCTGACATCAAGATCGCGTCCAAGTCCTGACCTTCGCTTTGCATCTTTTTCTCCAGTTGTTTCACCTCGATGATGTCAGAAGTGCGCTTCTTGTGCGAGTATCGGCCCGTCTTGATCGACTCTTTCGACATGCCGAGACTGAGACAGCGTTTGTAGCGACAGAAACGGCAAGTGCTTCTACGGTTACCCCTGATGTTGCACGTTTCGTCCTTGCTGCATTGGAATAGCATTGGCCGCTTCATGGTGCGCCGGAAGAAACCTTTGCACGCCTCGCAGCTATTCACGCCGTAATGGAACCCGGACGCAGGCGCGCCGCATATCCTGCACGGAGGCAGCGTACGGTTTAAAGTAGTAGCATATGTTGAATTGCTATTACCACTACTTTTGTCATCATCATCATCATCCTTATTCCTACTGTTATTGTTTTTATTGTTGGAGTTGTTGGCAGTGTTACTAATGGCTGAGTGAAAATCAGATGGGTATGAACGAAAAGAAGAAGTAAAAGAAGAAGAAGACGAAGAAGTGCTTTTGGTTTCATAGTCTGATCCCGGTTGTATTAGAGGAGGTGGTGATGAAGAGATGACGATCGGAGTCGGGTCACGGCGGAGGAGAATCGGACTGGTTGAGCTTTGACTCTCCGTCGGGCTCGTGCAACCGCCGCGGCGATAATTCGGCGAGTCACTCCATACGGCGGTGTCATCGTAGCACGAACGATTGTGGAAATACTCGCGGCTGTCGCCGTTGTTGTTGGTGTTGTTGCTAAGAAGAGTACCATAGGTGACTCTAGGATCACGAACTCCGACAGGACTGTTCACCACTAAATCAAACTCTTGAAGCGGTTGTTTTTGAGGTTGATGGTGGTGATGCTGTTGCTGTTTTCGCTGGTGATGAAGTTGTCGTTGTAACTGCTCACAGTGTTGTTGCTGTTGTTGTTGTTGTTGTTGGGGGAGGTGGTAATCTTGGCTTTGCTGATAATGTTGTTGTTGTTGTCGTGGGTGGTGATACTGATAACCAATTCGCTTCTTTAACACCGGGTATTGTGATAGAGATTGGGTCGCATCACTAGAGATCACTGTGTTTATCTTATCAGATCGAATCAATGGTGGACATATTTTGGCAGAAGATGACGTCACTTCCTTAATATGGCGGATCGGACTTCCATTAATTATAACATCAACGAGGTGATTATATTCAGGCGTGTGATAATCAAATTGGATATTTTCATTGCGTGGTGACATTTCAACTTGATGAGTGCTAGTGTTAGTGTTAGTGTTAGTGTTAGTCAATGTTATTTCAGTGTGATGAGCGTTGGAGCTAGTATCAACATTGGCCAATCTCTGGTTGTTGGCTTCAGGATGTTGATACCAGGGTCGAGATCTAATATCATCATTCGTATCATGTGCTGATATAAGCCGTTTATGTGAATGGTATTCATCGTTCTTAGATTGAATCGCCATTCGGTTGCTTTTCGCTGTTGTCATTTCAAGTGGAATACGACTTTCATTTATTCTTCTTCCGACGTTTGTGCTATGTGTCTCTATCGATGAATTATTACTATCACTATCACTATTACCTCGAATAGCGTATGGCGATAGAGATTGACATTGAGATGATGGTGGTGATTGCTGATGGTGCGATCTGGTGCTATAGTTCACCGGCGATAATTCAGTAGGATTCTGATAATAGGACGAATCCCTATCTTTCCAGGAACTCCCAGAAGAAGTGGTTCTACCATAGCTGCTAGAACTAGAATGTGATTTTCTCAGATCAACAGCGTCTGTCCATTGCTGGTGATGATGGTGGTGGTGGTGGTGGGGCTTTTGCATATTGGTGTTGTTGCTGTTGTAGTGGTCGTTGTTTTCTTTGGGATCTGGCTTTACTAGGTTGTTTGTGAAATGATATTCACATAGCTTATTAAGTTTCTGATTGTGGTCATCTAAGGAAGACATTGAAACTGAAAGTCTAGCCGCAATCGAAGACATCAGGACAAGATTATTGTCATATATGTTATGTTTTCTTTTTTTTCCTATGTAATATGCAATAATATATTCGTTGGTTGCTATTTCATAACTCTGGTGTTATATCATCATTACACTAGAGAGTCACAAACACACAAAGTATTGTGTGTTAATCATTTTTGTTGACCTTGGATACACACACAACATGGGCAGGTGACTTTTTTCTGGTGAAAAAAGAAAGAAAAAGAGACATATGTAATGAATAACATTAACATACTTTAGACAAAACTTAAATCACAAATAGTTATAGCTAAAAATTTTCAAGCACACACAGAAAGACGTACAGGAGAATAAGAAAATAGATACAAAAAGAAAATCGCACAAAGCAGAAAAAAACAACAAACAACTAACAAAAAAAAAAAAGAAAAAGGAAAATCTTTTCGGAAATGAAACAAGAAAAAGCAAAAACACGCAAAGAAACCAAAGCAACATACCAGCATCAACGATATCAATAACAAAAAAAAAATTAACAAAACAATAGCAAAATAAAAATATGGATAGGAAATAGACTTATTCATATATATCTTAAAACTTAATGTCAGGGATGGGGACAGATTCTTAAAAAAAATCAGCAAGGCATGGTTACCATACTGACAGGCTTAGAACTAAGAGAATACTATCTCTCCTAATAAAAAAAAATCCTCAAATGAGGAAAAATCAGCAGAATCCCCATCCCTGTAATGTCAATGTAATTATACAACACTAGACTTGATTTAGGCAATATTTAGTTACTAGCAAGTATTCAACCATTTATTTACGATAATTATTAATTATAATTAGTTTCATTCGTATTATACTATCGATATGTAAACTCCTGTAATTGTTAACATTTGTTTTCTTTGTTTGATAAACATATTGCTAACAAAGTTTGTGTAATGATATGAATTGCTAAGAAATGGTATGCCAATTAAACTTCATAACTCAACTGCACTAAATTTATCAATTTACGATATATATCAAGTTACATTCGTATTAGATTTAATTCCATTCTTTACAATTAAGTTATATGACACATATTTTATATATTTATCAATCTCCATATTAAGTTAAATGCACATTATATCAATTAATTGCCTGATGTTTTTTGCTGTTGTTGTAGTTGATAAGAAGATAATGAATTATGATAAAAATACAGTGCGTTTATCTTTACAAAACAGAGTTTTTGCTATTTTTCGTTATTATATTATAGGCCCAAAATAAAATAAAAATATATTATAACTTTATAATAAATCATTATCATTTTCATTTCCAATATGTTTATTTATTTGATGAAATATAATGTCTATACGTTATCGATATTATTCCCCTATTCTGGCTATATTTTTCTCTCCACTTGATTGGCAATCGTATTAACGTAACTTTACGACATATCATTTAACATAACATTATAACTCGCGATATTATCTTTTTTAATTTTTTTTTTTTTTGGAAAGTACTCATTTTAATGTTAATTAACTACAATTGTAACTGAACAATATTTTTTTTTCAAACTTGTAAACATCTACCATTGATTTTTTACTAACGAATGAAATCCAATTAAGTGTAATTACTATCCATTGCTTATTTATACATTTCAAAACAAATCAAACTATCAATTTATTATAATAATCATTACTATTGCATACATCATTAATGCTTTATGTTTTCATGGTTAACATGGTTATTGTAGTTCTATCCAAATGTGTTTCCTTGGAAATTCGTCCTGAAGTCATGTATTCCACAATTTAATCAATATCATCAAAATATTGTCTCCATGCGTTATTTTACATTTTAAGAAATGTTTTTAGTTGCATTTATTCGTTAATAAATTAATATAAAAGTGAGCATAAATTTTTTTTTTTTATGTTTTTTTTAAAGTGATATTTCAAAACAATAAAATACCAATTATTATCTATAGTATTTTTTTTTCAAAGCGTGTTTTAAAATAGTATAGTCTATTAATATTTATTATACATCGGGTTTTTTTCCGAATGCATTCAATTCGAGTTGTAATTATCCATAATTCATTGGTGATCAATTTTACAACCAAGGTTTATAATAAAAATATAATTATGAATTGTTTACGCTTTATTATGATTATACATAATATATTTAGTAGTATGTAGATTTTGTAGATTTTGTAGTTTGTAGATATTTAGATTGGGCGTTATTGCTTCATGAAGTGAAACGTTGTTGGACAGCGCTAGACCAGATAAAATGCCTTTAAGCCTATGTACATATGTGTCTATATCATATCATATCATATCATACATTTTTCTACATACATATTAATATCTTATTATGATAAAAAAAATATCGCTACTTCCACTATATGTATGAATTTATGTAAGCCTACTCAAAATTCGTTTTCTTGGAAAATGCTTACAGGAAGTTGTTGAACAACACAATGTTACATATTCTCATCATAAAAAAATGTTGTTTCTATTATTCTATGCTATGCGTTATCAGTTTATACAAGTTGTTTTATTTTTATTTTGATTGGTGGGTTGTTTTTTTTTTTTTACATGGGTAGTTTGCATAAGCGGGACTGCTAAAAAAAATAACATTTTTAATACAATAATGGATACGCATTATTTTTTAGATTGATGAAAATGCTAATTTCAGTGGTTATTACTATTGTTTATTAAAGTTTTTAAAATCCAATTTTAGCTTAAAATAGCAAAGTCTAGAAAAGTAGTATTTATTATTGTCTATCTATATTTAAGAATACGCTCAATTCGTTGTAATTATCAATCAGTCATTGTTGATTAATTCATAACAGTTTTTTACAGCTCAAATATCTGTTTAAAAATATAATTATCAACACATTCCTAATGCTTTATTATAATTATGTATTTATCATAGAGATATTAATTTAACCTTTAACTTGGACTTGAATGATTCTGGCTGTAGGTTTTAGGCTATTTGCCTGTCAGCCGGTTAGCAATGCCATTGTTGCTCATAGTCAGCACTCGTCGTTCTGTTTCATAGCAGATATTTAGTTTGCGCGTTAATGCAATTAACATTATCATTTTGATAATAAACTATTTTACTATTACTACTTCTATTCTATTTATCAATTTATGATGGCCTAGTCAAAATTCGTTTTTTTTTTCGTAAATGCTTACAGGAAGTTGCTGAACAACACAATGTTACATATTCTCATCATAAAAAAAAAATATTTCTATTATTCTATTCTATGCGTTATCAGTTTATACAAGTTGTTTTTATTTTTATTTTGTTTGGTGTTTTTTCTTTTACATGGGTAGTTTGCATAAGCGGGACTGCACAAAAGTGACATTTTTAATACAATAGTGGTTATACATTATTTCCTTATGTTCATGAAAATAATAAATTCAGTGGCTATTATTACTATTGTTTCTAAAACATTTTAAAAATCCAATTTTAGCTTACAATAGTAATGTCTAGACTAGTAGTATTTATTATTGTCTATCTGAAATCAATTCTTAATATTATCAATCATTTCTTGTTGACTAGTTCATAACAATCATTTACAGTTCAATTATAAGTTTAGCAATATAATTATGAATATATTGTAAATCCTTTATAATGATTCTGTATTTACAATAGAGCAATTGGTTTAATAATTGATAATACCATATGACTATTATTTATGATTATTTTTACATTTTAAATATAAAAATATAATTATGAATATATATTGTTAATGCTTTATAAAGATTTGATATTTATCATAGATATATTAATTTAATAATCAATAATATCAATATGATAATAAACTATTACTCTCTACTTCTATTGTATTTCTGAATTTATGTAGGTCAACACAAAATTCGTTTTCTTAGTAAATGCTTATAAAAGTCTCTGAACAACACCATTCTACTTATTATTTTCATCCAAATGTTGTTTCTATGAATCTATGCGTTATCAGTTCAAACAGTAATTTTTTTATTATTATTTTACTTTATTCATCGTTAATTTATATAAACGGCACTGAATAAAAAGTGACATTTTTAATACAATAGTGGCTATGCATTATTTCTTCATATCCATGAAAATACTAATTTCAGTGACAATTACTATTATTTATCAAATTCTTTTAAAAGCCCAATTTAAGCTGAAAACAGTACCATCTATTACAATTTATTATCTATTAATATTTCTATGAATGCATTAAATTACTTGTAATTATGAATCATTTATTCCTGTTCTTTTAATTAAAAAATGGGAAAATTCAAAATATCAGTAACAATTACTGGCAGGTAATGGCATTAACTTAACATAATATCTTTTTTTATATTCAAGAAAATACTTAGCATATTGGTAGTTACTGTTGTTTATTAATGTCTTATAAAATCAAAGTTTTGCTCAAAATAGTACCAAATTTTGTTTCTTAAAATAGCATTGTCTATTAGTATTTAATACATATCTCTATACATATGAATTCATTCAATTCTTTGTAATTATCAACCAGTCATTCTTGATTAATAATATTATTATTATATTAACCTATTACTACTTCCATTATATTCATGAATTTCCGTTGCCCTATTCTAATTTCTTTATCTTGAATTCTTTGAACAATAAAATTCTGCTTATTATTTTCATTTTTAAATATTGTTTCTATGATTTTATGCGTTAATATTTTATATTATTTTTTTTTTTAAGTTTTATTCGTCGGTAATTGCATAAACGGGACCGCATGAAAAGTGACATCTTTAATACAATAATGACTATGCATCATATTTTTGTCAATTAATAAGCGAATGTACTCAATATTATTATAATTTATAATAATTACTACCTACTAAGGTCTTTTAATATCCTAAGTTCAACTTAAAATAATATTATGTACCAGTATTTATAATCCATCAAAATTTACAAATGAATTAAATTTGTTGTAATTAAGTTACATTTGTTGATTAATTTGTTAATAAATGATTACAGCTTGGCAAAATGATATAATATGTCTTACAAGCGTTCAGAGCTTGTTAATATTATGAGAAGTGGCGCTACATAAATGTTCACTATTATTATTATGAAGAAAGCGCACTTGTGCTGTGATGTACCCGGTACCTACATATTATTATATTCAATATTTATTTTTAAATTATTGATGAGAATAAACTAATTGACTGTTTATTTCATTTTAACACAATTTGAGCATACATTACATGTCATAGATGTAATTCTCATTATATTATTTATTTATAAAAAAGAATAAATAATCATTTTTCATTTTCTTTTCGTTTTATTTTTCAGATCTTGATCTTGTTAGCCCATTACATAATTTCAGTAAGCTATAGAGGGGTTTACGCAATTTAAATGATATTTTTAAGTTATTAAATAAATACTTTAATTCGTTCAACGTTTTAATATTGAGTTCAACATTTCTAGTGATTATGAGAACCAAAAAAAAAAAAATAATAATAATAATAATTGTCTCCTTCCCTCATAAGATATCAGTTTAGTATTAAAATTATCATGAATATTATACTGAGTAAGGCCTATTGTTAATGTGTTACATTTTTAAAACAAAATGGCTAGACTAATGTGTAACTGATAATGGATAGTTTGTCTATTTTAGTCCAATATATAAAGGAAATAAAACTGAAACTGAAAGCACTGCATTCATAAATTAGGCCTTTTTTACTAACTTCCGTTCAATGATCTATTAAACCCTAACGAGAATAATGAAATTCGTTTTTGTATCAGTCCCTCTCTCTTGTTTTCTCTACCTCTATTTCTTTCTCTCCCTATCATTTCTCATGCTCTAGTTCTGTCTTCCTCCCCAGTCTCTTTCTCATTCTCCCGTACTCACATTTTCTCGTTCTGTCTTCCTAGCCGCTCTCTCTCTCTCTCTCTCTCTCTCTCTCTCT
>JAUEKR010457561.1:0-11651 GCA_031762895.1 Corambe burchi
TAATAATAATAATAATAATAATAATAATAATAATAATAATAATAATAATAATAATAATAATAATAATAATATAAAAAGGATGTAATAATTTCTCGTTAAGGGAATATCATGTTTGTATCTCGTATATGGTGATAAGAGCTTGCAATATCTTAACGGCCCACATAAAGGGATGTGCATGATGATAATAATAACATATTAAAATAAAAATACCAAAAACATAATTGTGAACAAAAAATATCCTGACGTTGACAGGCAATTAATCACTTTACATGTGAAAGAGCATCTCAGTTTGCCTTGTTAATATATCTCCGTTTCCGTGAAAAACTAGAATATAACTTACAACAGCAGCAGTGGTGGTAATGGGAATAACAGCAACCACAACAACAAATGCTGCATCATTAATAACAACAACAACTAAGATGACATGAGTGTAAAAAAAAACAACATAAAAAGAGCATCTTAATTTGCCTTGTTATTTTTAATATTTCTGAGACTGAGACTAGAACTTACAGCCGTGGTGGTAATGAGGATAATATCAACCACGTGATCAACAGCAACATCAATAACAACAAGAACATTAAAAGCTCAAACAGTACCAACGATGATTTGAATGCAAAAAGGGTGGGGCAACAGATAAATAACATTTCAGTCTATCTTGTTATTTAATTTTTATCCATCCCGAAACCTAGCTTATAACTTAATACAGGTCTTTGCTCATTTGCGCTATAGAAAACAGGAATAAGCAACATCCTAAATCTGTATCACGAGTATTATAAAATCCTATTATTTTTTAATCACCACATAAATAGTTAATAGTAACATCCGATCAATAATAACGTAAACATAAAGACTGCCTGGCTTCAACAACCTTACCAGGAAACATTGGGTTATATCCAACCACCTCCTTACAAGCCATGGCAGGACTGCTGCAAACATGAAGCGATGGAAGCTGCAAGAGAATGATATAGATCTATGTGGTAGGTGCCTTGCAGCTCCGGATACCTCAGACGACATTGTGCTGCAGTGCCACATAAGCAAACTTCCTGGCTGTTACAAAACAGTCCTCGAAGCCAATGTCTTCAAAAACTGGGCAGATGCCCACAAAGTGGAGGTGTAGCCATACGACACTACTAATAATAACGTAGTATTGCAACCCCAGGAATCGGAGCCAATATTTGCATTGACTCTCTAGACTACATGCAAAGATAAATGACCGTCTCAATAATCACTAGACGATTAGAAAAAAGGGGAAGTAAACGCAGACTGCCTTGTCATACAACGAGAATGGCCTTAGCTTCTATCTAGCTAGTCGTATTGATTCAAGCAAGGATTTATCGACTTTCCGAACTAGACGTATTATTAATCTAGATGCATCTATAAGCAGTCTATATAATAAATCAATCGTTATACTACTATCATTACGATTGTAAAGTCTTGTCTGTATTTACCTTCCTTTCTAATCGTCTGGAGATTATTTGGATGTCCATTCATCACTGCAGATGTAGTCATAGAGAGTCAAGGCAAATGTTGGTTTTAGATTCATTGGGATGTGATTAGTTATTATAAATATTGAGCTGTTGGTGATGTTGCTGATGTTTCAGTATGATAATTATTTTCACATAGTTTGATGATACTTATGATATGTATATTTTATGGGTTGACTTTTAATTAGAATCTGCAATTTACCGTCAATGTTGATTAATATTACAACTAAACACTAGAGAACTCTCCTTACGCTGTAGTGTAGGAGGCATACAGAATATCATGATATATCAACTTGATAAGGAGAAATACTGATGACAGTCCAATATGTAAAATATGTAAACCCTTCTCAGACCTAAAGGGTCATACGGTCGGTGCTTATCTACTGTTTCAATGGCGTAAGCGAACGAAGATCAACGATCCCCCTGGATAGGATGCCATTCCATCGCAGGTTACTTCCCCAATCTCATAAACTGGTACTCGTTTTAACACCTGAGTCGGGTGAAGAATCTATGTAAAGTGTCTTTTCTCAAGGACACAATGCCGCAACGCATCGACTAGGGTTCGAACCAACGTCTTCATGATAAGTCAAGACCCTTAGCCACCGCACCACTGATGACAGCCCAGTATGTGATGTGTATGATATATGTAGTATAAAAGTGCCATTACAATGATAATTAGTACTGTATTACTACCACAACTTGCTGTATGACTGCAAACTAATCTTATAGATAATGATTAATATTATGTCTATGATAGTGATGATGATATAGATCTAGACTTTTTTGTTGATAATTCATTATGCAGTATAAGATTGAGGCAAGAGTGATCGGTGCGATCGTAAGTCATCTTAGGACTGACTTGTCTGAAGGAATGTGTGTGTGTGTGTTTGCATATGTGTGCTTGTGAGTGCCTGTGTGTTTGCATATGTGTGCTTGTGAGTGCCTGTGTGTTTGCATATGTGTGCTTGTGATAATGAATGCGTGTGAGTGTGTGTGTGTGTGTGAGTAAACATTGATTGGAAACCAATTTGTCCGTGAGTTTGAGTTATATCGAATCCAATGACCTTGGTTATGACCTTGATAGTCTGGCACTTAGTCTGTTATTTGAAGTTCATGGGGATATAAGTTGAATGTGTACGGTGACTGTGATGCTGATGACTTAAGATGTTAAAGCTTAGTCCATTGTGAGGCGGGTAAAGTTACATTTCTTCGGTAACATATTAGGAGCATAAATACAATTGCCATGTTATATGTGGTAAAAAACGAACGTGACTGAAAATGACTTTTGAGAATTTATTGTCCAACGAACCAACAACCTTTTAAAAATACTTTAGATGCCTATCGTCTTGGACATACTGTATCTACCTAGACTGGAACATCTTGCAGGTTATGATATCGTGTAAACCTGTAAGCATAGTAAACAATGTCGACCATGTTGGTGGTGCTTGTTAAACAGTTGTGGCACTGATACTATCTTTTTTGACATTGGTTGGTATCTCGAGTCTATACTTTGGTTTAAGATGTTGGTTGGTGTTTGGTTGGTATCTCTAGTGTACACTTGGGTATCCATAGGTGTTTGGTTGATAGTCATTGCTCTGATTGCCATTGCTTGATTTTTTGGTTAGTATCTCGTTTTCGCTTCATTAAGCGTAAGTGTGATTTGTATGACATTTATACGACTCCATTCCACCGTCCGGTCAAAGAATGAAGTGTTTTATCACGCTTGGTCATCGCAACGTCATGTAATGGCTTTCTTCCTTGGATACTAGTTCTAGATCTAGTCCTCCATACCCGCATCTTTAGATACTTTTTTCTATGACCTCGATTTGTTTCTTATCTCTATATCTTCTCTATCTCTCTTCTATCTCTCACTCAGTCACTATATCTATATCTCATTCTCTTTTATTTATTTTTGCTCTCTTTATCTCTTCTCTCTCTCTCTCTCTCTCTCTCTCTCTCTCTCTCTCTCTCTCTCTCTCTTCTTCATCTTCTTCTTCTTCTTCTTCGACTTTTTCTTCTTCTCTATTTCTCTTTTTCTTTCTTTGTCCGAATTTATGTCCATAGCTCTCGTTGATGTTTCTCTTTGCTTGCTTGTTTTCGCTTTCGCATTCTCTCTCTCTCTCTCTCTCTCTCTCTCTCTCTTTCTCTCTCTCTAACTCTCTATCTATCCTTGTTTTCTGTCTTCATAACTTTATATTTCTATCTACTATATTCGCATCTTCAGATACTTTTTTCTATGACCTCGACTTTCAGTATACATTGTAAATTGCACCTTTCTGTCTGTTATTATTTTTTTTTTTGCTAAACATTTATTTCATTAATCATTCTTAAAAAAAACTCTAACAAATGATGTTCATAACTGAGCTAGGTAGATGTTGGCGCAATTAATAACTCTAATTTACATCTGAATGTTTATCTTAGGGTTGCAATTAATTAAATTACGATAAGGCAGAAGTGAACTCTTTATTCCATTAGTAATGTATCAAAACGGTAGCTTTTTTACATGCTCGATGAGATATTTTTATAATTTATTTTTTCTATAAACAAATCCTTTAGGGCAAAACAGTTGGTTATAAATTGATTGTGTGTATGCTACGTTGTTTTGTTGCCATGGTTTTGGTGATATTTGTTCTCTCTTTCACCATTGAGCTTTTGTGAAGGACCTCCCTAAGTGTTGTATAATAATATTAAAACTATGATATAAATGTGGCATAATATTATGTTTACTTATTATTTATTCATGTATTTCCAACGCAGGTCCTGGTGCCTACGAAAGCATCACTGAAGGCATCTCCAAGAAAGGTGGGTTGATGGTGAACAAGGGAAAGCGTTTCCGTGAACGCAAAGAAGACTTCCCCGGACCTGGCACATACGAGGTGAGTACCTCTTTTGGGTTTTATTTTGACACACACGATGCGAAAAAAAAAGCAACAACGAAAAGCAAAGATACAAAATACTACAAACCAAACCAAACCACATAGCAAGCACATTCCAAGTCAGTTTATGTACACCTCTACCAACCAAAGCAAAATTGATGTAACTGATCCATTTCTATTATATTATAATATTGATCTGACCTTTGTAATGCTCTATTCTATGATTATACACGTTTGTATTTGTATATCAAGCTGCATTATTCTCTCTCTCTCTCCCTCTCTCTCTATCTCTTTCTTCGTCTCTCTCCCTCTCTAATCTCTACCTCTTTCACCAGCTTTTATTACATAACTTGGTTAAGGCATTGGATTGCGTATTGAAGAGTTCAGGGTTTGATCCTCGGTGGAGTTATTGTGGTTAACCCTTGAGCAAGGTTATTTACACTAATTGCTTACGTTGGCCGCGCTGAGCTGCCGGTGCTGCTCGGTTCACGGCGAAAAACCAAAAAGAAGAATTTCCCTTGGGGGTGAATGTTAGTGGCATTTTTTTGTACCGTTGTCCTCACTTGCTTTATCTATCAAAATTAACTTTACACTGTTCTGTTGCAGTCTGTTTAGTTTGTATCATGGCAATGTTCTGTGAAACTATTGTTATTTAAAGTAAGATTTTTATTGAAATAGAATTTAAAAAATTCACTAGCAGCATCAAGCAAAGAAAAAAAAACAAACAAAAAAACACACGCACACCCCAAAACAGCAAATAAATTTAAAACAAAAAGAAATCCAAACAAAAAACAACAACAAATAAACAGCACATATAACTCAAAATTACTATAATACATTCACAATAATTGTTGAGTCAAGTAAGAAATTATTTATATTATGTACGTTTCTGCCGTTAAATTGAACAATTTACTCCATAAACAAAGCTCCTGTTTTTTAATGTTACTTTGGGTTTGTTAATTTAGTTTAACGATGCAATTATCTTTCATTTCTGCATACCAATTCGTTAGACAGTTTTAAAATCCGTAGATAAGATGTACCCCGCATTATCTTCTTCCTAACTCCAAGCCCATCATCACACGCGCCTGTTGTGAGTGAGTGCTTAATCTGTCATAGCTTTGCTCACCATTGACTCTCTATGTACTCACTACTTACATATATATTTTTAAAAGTTTTTTTTTATGCTCACTCACTGAGATTACTGTGGCGCCAGTCCCTTTTTGTGAATGAAGGTTTAAGTTGTATGCAGTATTATGTGTATGCATGTTTGTATTAGGGTGTGCGTTAAAGAGTAGGGAATGAAGTGGGAGGGGGGGCGGCAGTGAGGGAATTAAAAAAATAAGAGTATTTAATTTGTGCTGTGAACATGATTGTGTATGTACGTGTGTGTGTTTTTTTTGAAGGCATTGCGTATGATCATTTAATGTATTGTCATGGAATGGCGTGGTCGACCGGTTAGAGTATTGTGCTGCGGATCATAAGATCATTTGTTTGATTCCCGTCAGAGGCATCGTGGTTAACCCTTGGGCAAGACTATTTGAACATATTGCTTACTTCGTAGGCGTCGCTAAACTCTAGTGACCTTTGTCTTGTGGAAAAAACAACAATAACAAATGACCGAAAAGTCTTCTAGGATAGGGATATGCTTTGCAGCAACAAGGTTAGGAAAGAAGTGATATGGTTAGTGTTAGGGTATGGGGATAGTATTTTACTTTTCATTAGTAAGTTTGTAAACCCATTAATTGTACTGCTATATCATAATATTATTATGATGCATCATTGAATGATGGTAGACTTTCAAGTCAACTAGGTTTGCTAATGATAATATTACAATACTATCCAATTATTACTCTACTACTTATTATGTAAGTATAATGTGTGACTTATAATAATACAATACTATCCAATTATCGTACAACTTATTATGTAAGTATAAGGTGTGTGACTTATAATGAGGCACTAAGTTTGTTCTAAAGACTATCTACACTCTACGTGTATTACAACAGTAATAAGTCTAATGCATACAATTATATAAAATAATTAGCGCCACCATTAGCATAATAGTAGAGTTAAATTATCACTAATACAGTGAAACCTCTATGACTGGGAACCTCAAGAATAGGGTTTTCCACTCCATCCCCTACTCTTTCACGCACACCCTTATATAATATACAAGCATGCACATACTAATACATAAAATAATTGGCAACCAATTGATATGAAGCATAGTATATTAATAATATTCAGCCTTACGTAAAAGGAAACTCAGTGGGCTCAGTGGTACAGGGGTAATGATGTCTGCCTCTGAATCTTACGACCCGGGTTCGAATCTGGGTGGATACAACCATTTAGTTTGTTCTGCGTTTTTCACACTCCTGCTTCTAGAGTAAGTAGGATCTGACATCTAGTCTGCTTGGATACGGACAAAAAACTAAAAAGTTCCGTGTTTACATCTCTAAGCACTTTCAAATTTCCTTTGATGGTTTTAAATCGAGAAAAGCAGGCTGCTAAAAGCCGCCATTCGGACAAAATTTGAAAAAAATCTACCCAGTCAACAGTAATACGATGCGTTACAGCGTTGTGTCATTGGGAAAGACACTTTACACGCATTCCTCACTCGACTCAGGTGTTAAAATGAGTACCGGTTAGTGTGACTAGGGAAGTAACCTGCGATATACTGGAGTCCTATCCAGGGAGATCGTTGATCTTCGCTCGTTTGGGCCATCGACAACCGGGGATAAGCACCGGCCCTAGAGACATTTAGATCTGAAAAGAGCTTACTTTTACAACAGTAATACTCAAGCACAATCGAATCAGTTGGCAAAATTGAATGAAAAGAACAAAAACTTGTCTAATTGGTACGTTTCCTTAACCCACTTAGACATCCCAATTAGCGAGGTTACACTGTTATTGGTAATAAAGCATCTCTTATTATAAATATATCATTATATTTAAGTACCGAGACGCTCTCTTGTGTTCATTTTAATCCCCATTCGTTGCCTGTAAGTTAACTGGATTAATGGATTAGTCCAAAGTTGTGTAGCCATGAGCATCACAGGCGCCGTGTTGCAAGGGTGTGCACGTAAGTTGAAAAATATAACTCTTTTTCTGTCATAATCGTTGGGCTTTTAGACTTAAGAGCAGCCTAGACTTGATGGCGTCTGGGAGATAAAAACGTCACTTCCGGAATGACGTAATGAATGCCAGTTTCTGATGAGAGTTTTGTTAAACGACTCACTGTATAGAGTCAAATTCTAGTTAAGAATTCAAAAATGAGCTCACAGTTAAGTTTACTGTATATATTATTTGCCGCCTTGTTTAAGCTAACAATGTTCGTTAAGTCTTTGCCATACGATAGCTGAAAAAAGTTACCTGTTTTCAATAACTTGTGAGGCGAGTAAAATTGGCCTTTAGGTAGTAAATAGCCTAGTGAAACCTACTATAAGCAGCAGGAAACTGTTGTGTTGTTTTTTTTTAATGATCTGTTTTTGATTCGGTTTACTACAGAGCTAGGGTTTATAAAGTTTCTATCTACCTCATAAGTAACCTAAAACAAGTTACTATTCCATTCTTACTTTGGTTTTCACTCAAACGTTTAGTTGGGTTTCTATCTATAGAAGGTCTAGACTTGTCTAACACTCTGATAATAGTATGACGAGTACATCATTTTAGACTAAAAAGCTAGAAATAGCATAATAAGGTGTCAATCAATGAAATCTTTAGGATGATGACATGGGGTAGTCATGGTGGCGTGAATTCTACCTGCAAGTCTACCAGCTGTCAAGTTTCAATGCTAATTTGAAGCAATTACGCAAATGAATTTTGGCGGTGTTTTGGGTTTGTTTGTCTTTACTGATAATATATAAAATATGATAATCTAGGTAGCATAATGAGAAACTATTTACTGCTTTCATTTCTATCTGTTGTTTTTTGTGCAAATGTTTTTCCTCTTTCTTGTGTGTGTGTGTGTGTGTGTGTGTGTGTGTCAGAGGGTGGAGTTAGGTGAGGAAGGATGGCATATGGTAGCGATGGTTGGGGTGAAGGAAGGTAGTTTCATTTAGATGTCACTCTATTGAACAATTTAAAACAAATGAAATAATTGTAGAATACAAATCTCGTTTTGGGTTTTTCTTGTCTTGATGATAGGTCGTACTAATCATTGCTTCTTTCTTTATGGTAATCCGCAAATACCATCCAGAAACAATAGTCCTCTAACTACTTTTGAAATAGTGATCCTCTATTAATATAGTCTAGAAGTAATGCCTCTTTTATTGTTAATCGTGTGGTCTTCTTTAAGTTCAAGTTTATTATCCGACTATATGTGTTATTATACATTGAGACATCTTTACAAACAAATAGCTTACAATTAATGTTGACATGTTTCAAAAGCATTCAAAGGATACGAAGTTATTATACCCATATTAATTCCTTTTCACAAGTACATGATATTAACGTATTAGCTATGGTGAAATTCACTAAAAAGTTAACAGAAAACAATAAATATCAAAAGCTTAAGTCCTTTTTCACAATAGCATGATTATAATGTATTCGGTATTATAGTATAATCTTCTAAAGTAGTTACAAAGCCTTACTAATTACAAAATTATCAAACCTTTTGAATTAAACGAAACAAAATCATAAATAAATTGTATAAAAGGGACCCCACTAAAAATACAAATCTCAATAAGCATTGTTGAAATAAACTTGTCTCTATTGTGATAATTACAGTCTAATGCTTTGTATTATATAAATAAACACTTTGTTTTCAACATTTAATTACTCCATTTATGTCTCTTTTATTAGTACTAATTTAAGTAGAGCTCTTCTTATTTAGGAGTTAGTCATGCTCTGTTTCAGTCTAAAAATAGATCGAGATTTTCTATTTGTGTAATGTTTAAGTTATAAAAAATGCAAACGTCAAATCCTTAAGTACTTATTATGATCGTCGGTTTTTTTAATGATGATATTATTATGAATTTATAAATAATGTTTACCTAGGTTTTATAGCCTTGTGGTTAAATGTTCCACTTAGTTACATGGATATTTAAAATGAATGATAGATAATAAGGTTTATAATTAATTTATACAAAAATGAATGGATGATATTAATGTATACTGGTTGTAGTTATGAAGTGATTATCTTGGATTATAAAAATTATTATGTTTGCAGAAAAATTATCATATTTTTAATTTCATCAGATCATCATTTTTGCAAACAGTGTATATTTTTTTATTCCACATAATAATTTCAATGCCACACTGAATAACATATATTTTCTTTATTAAAAAAATGATAGCCTGATTATTTAATTAAAGAAGAAATAGAATAAAACGAAGAATTGGCCTGTTTTTGTACTGTAATACTTTAATATTATGAGCACTGCTAATTTAGGATTATCATCATATTAGTATTTGTGTAAACAAGACATTATCCTTGCTAAATTATGTATTAAAAGGATTTTACATCATGATGTAAATATCATGCAATGTATCTAGTTTATGTAATTTGTCGTAGCGTATGGATGTATAACTACTTTTGACGGTTTTACAACGTGCAGATAGTTTTATTGCAGTAAATGACTGATGAGTACTATAAACATTATAATAAATAATTTATCGGCTTAATGAAACTGTGTAAGATAATTGACTGACAGTTTAATTCACATAATTTGCTTGGGCAGGCATAAAACTAGAGAGTTGATGACATTTTAGCTATAAATATTAATCTATTTTTCTATCTGGATACAGTTACAAAAGTGTATATCACCTAGACTGTTATAACATACCAAAATTGAACCTCAATGATGGGGACTCTTGGGTGAATGAGGAAATCGTTCTGAAATACCAGTTTTCCCAATTAGTGGGGTTGAATGATATACTGTCTTTATTATAACAATTAGTAGCCTAGGATTTGGTGCCCATTTGCTGCCATAATCAATACCTTAGTGTCTCACTCGCAGAAGTCCCATTATAATAAAATGAAAGGTAATGGATTTATAGGCTGGCAAAGGTTTTAATAATGTAGTTCAGTGGTAAGGCAATCGACTTGGGCTCAAAGGTTTGAATCCATGTAGCGACTGCACATATTTTTGGGTCTGTGCACCCTACTTTATTATGTCCTAACCACCATTTTGAATTTTTTGGGTTTATTATTTAGTATGATAGGATAGTGTTGTGTACAATAAATTATGTTTTTTTTAAATTTTCAGCACTGATTCTTTTTACTTAAGTCATTGTAATATGATGATGTTATACATATATTTATATTATATCTTTCAATCAAATAAATATTCTTTTGTATCATCTGTTGGCTTTAATTGTGCTTTTTATGCTAATTTAATTCGTTGCCCATTTATTTTCTTTCTGTCTATCTCTATATCTTGTGGCTTTTAAACAATGACATTAAAAGTCCATTACTAAATAAAGACAAAAACAAATGCATTTGTTGCATAATTCATAAATCTAGAGCGTGACTGTGACATATTTTCCTTTGTTTATGGCAGTAAATATTTTAATTAGGTTTTTAATTAATTTATTAATTTCAATTTTACCATTTTAATTACCTTTACAAAGAAAATGCAAGATGTTTATACGTAACAGAGATGGAATGGAATTAGATAACGTCAATTTAAACTACAATTCATTCCTTCATTTACTGATAATTAGGTGCTGCATCACTATCATTATCACCACCATCGATAATGATAGTAATAATGCTATATGCAATACAAATGAAATCCTTCTTGAATATAGCATCGTCCTTTCTACATATTTATCATCATCATCATCGTCATCATCATCATCATCGTCGTCATCAATATCAACAATAATGACATTAATGGTAATATTGCACAGTATAATTCAACAAAAACAATAACTTAACTATACCTAAGTGCCTGCATCACAACCATCATCATCATACCATCATCATCAATAACAGCAATAATGATGAGAATGATGATGTTGATATCATCGACAATGCAATTTATGCCATTCTTTTCTAAACGATAGCATTGATACTCCTGCACCATCATCATAATAAGCATCTTCATCATCAATAAAGATAACAATAGTCATATTAATGATGTCGCAATTTGCAATGATCACATGCCATCATTACTTAACGATGGCAAGGTAATGCATTACCATCGTCATCATCATCATCATCATCATTACCATAATCATCATCATCATCATTACCATAATCATCATCGTCATTATCATCATCGTCATAGTCATCATCATCGTCATTATCATCATCGTCATAGTCATCATCATCATCATTATCATC
>JAUEKR010457671.1:0-11646 GCA_031762895.1 Corambe burchi
ATTATTATTATTATTATTATTATTATTATTATTATTGTTGTTGTTGTTGTTGTTGTTGTTGTTGTTGTTATTATTATTATTATTATTATTATCATTATTATGATTTTTTTTCTAAATATTTTTTTAACATTATATTTTTTATTATAATGAATACTGCTGGCCTTCTTATTATTCACAAGGATCAAAGACTCTACCTTACACCTCATTCAGTGTACTATGTAATGATTGTACATTTAATGTTTAGTCAACATAAATATACTCTAAGAACAATTCTGCTAGACACATTCTACAGAAAAAAAAATGTATTCTTTACAAATAGTGCCTCATTAAATTGTTCAAAATATATCACAATATGTCAATCATTGAGTTGATAATATATAACTCACTTTGGTGTTTTGGGTTTTGTTTTTGTTGGGTTTTTATTTGTTTTCTTTTTTTATTCATTTTTTTTTCTCTCGATCTATTTTGGATTTATTATTATTATTCTGCAATTTATTGATATTATGAAGTCTTAAACTTGAATGTTTAACGATTACCTCTTACGGACATACAGCGGAACCTCTGGATAGTGATATGGTCTTTGGCCTCTAAATTATGACATTAATAAGAAGTGTCATTATTCTGAGTTTTCATTACTATTGATATCTAGTTAAAAACCAATTTAGATCCAAATGAAAATATCGCTTTTGAGAGGTGTCGTTATTGGGAGGTGGCACTTTATAGTTTCATTTCAGAAGTAGTCTAAGGCTTTTGTCAATGTCGTTATTTTGCCAAGATAACCAACAATTTGATTAATTTATTGATTGGTGGTTCATATTCAACAAATGAATTATGTCATTGCTAGTATATCTAGATAAGTATTGATGTGTTTATGCTTGGGGTTTGGGAGTTGCTTTGTTATGATGTGTTTGTGTCTTTGGTCTTTGTGATGTATTTATTTTTAGAGTTTTTTTTGTAACTTTATATGGAATAGGTAGAATATTAAATTTGTTTAGAATAATATTATGTCTATAAGATATTTCTCTTATGAAACATTTTCAGCTTGAAGAGATAACGTAATAATCCTGGTAACTGAACTGATAGGTCTCTTTTCTTTATTTTTTCTTCTTTTAATTGTCTTTTTTTACAAAGATATCGGATAACATCAGGGGTGACATAAGAAATTATAAATGATATGTAAATTTGTTCATTATTAAATCCATTTGAATTTATAGATCCAGATACTCAATGCAGATGTATAAAAATAGAATGCTTGAGGTGGTTCATTGATAGAGATCATAATTATACAGCCTTTGTAGGTTTAGATTGATACAAGTTTTCAGCCTTGAAAAATCTTGTTTTTAAATCTCTCGAGCCAAAAAAAAAACAAACCGAATAATGTTCTGTCTCTTATGTGCAAATTGTTACCTGACCACTCAGAGTTATTCATTTGAACTTACTGGTATACAGATCAGTCTGTGGTAACTCTAGAATGTGTTATATAAAATTTGACCTAGTCTAGTTGAATAATGTTAAAATGTATGTGTATATTGAAAATTTTTGGTTTTAAGTGACTTTGTTTATAGGTGACTGCATTTATATGTGTTGATGTGAATAATATGTGAAGCATGATATCAGGTGTGTAAAAGTAGAGCTTGACATTTAATAATAATTATGTTGTGATATTATCATGTTAGGTTTTTTAATCAATATTTATGTAATGTGCGAAATTAGCATGATTTTTGTAACTTTAACTGGAAAAGGTAGAATATTAAATTTGTTGAGAATGTGTTTTCCCTATTATGTAATTAATTGTTATGTATAATTTGTTTGTTTATAGATGAAGATTAATAATTCATTTATTGTTATTTTCAGAGAGGTATAAAATTTTATTAGTTTGTTTTTCGTCATTCTTAAAACTAGAATATAATGTAATTATGAATTATTTATTTGTACTTTTATATTAATTTTCTAAATGTTATTCACCTCTTTATTGCTTACAGTTTAACCATGGTTGAACTAAAAAATGAAATAATTTTCAGTTAATTTCTTGAGATTTTAATCGATTATTAATTGTTCTTCTATATTTTACAATCCCCAAGATTTCTATTTTATGATGTTGGTGTATTGGGATTTGTATATAGCCTATTTATATTATTTTATGCATATTATTTATATTTATTTTGGTGACTTTGGGAACATGATTTTTGAATTGGTTTTATCATTAATTTTCAAATTAACTAAAATTTAATTTCCAGTCTAAATATTTTGTTGATCCAAATTACTGTTTTCAATATAAGTAATTTTCCAATTCACATTTTCAAATCTTTTTATAAGATAGCGATCTAATGACTTTGATTTTTTATTTTTAGTGTATGTATATTTGTTAATATATGTGACTTTTCATACATGAGCAAGATGACTTATATTTTTATGGAAATGTTTTTATTTAATTATGCAGAACGTTTTTCCTGTTAGCTTAATATCAATCTTTTCATCAGATTTTTTTAAAATTGAGCTTTGATTTTTTTTAACACATAAAATAACCTACTTATTTTCCATTTTAAAATAAGATTTTCAGCAAAATAGGAGGAAATTCTTACAAAAGTCTGGGTCCATAATTTTTACATATGATTTTTGGATTTAGATAAATTACATTTTATGGATGGTCTAGATCACTTGGTCGCCATTTGAAGAAAAGTGTCACACAAATAAAATTTCAATTTGATAAAAGTCTTTTTTAGTAACTGCTATCTATGGATTGTTTTATCTTGCTTCATATAATTGAATACAGTAAAATTCACACTAAGTTGTAGTGATTCTTATTTCATGAAACGGCCCTATTAGCACTACACAAAAGAGAATATCAGTCGCTAATTTTGGATGTAGCGTTTCTTCTTCTGATTCCCTCAATAACATTGCTGCATGCGTTGTTTGCCATAATAATTTTTTTTTAAAACAACCTAATAATAAGATTTGACAGAATAAAACATTATTTATTATTGTATTCTCATATCCCATTGATTCTGATATGAAATAAAGTTATTAATGAAATAATGGAAATGATATTTGTCCTTGTTAAAAAAGTTTAAAATTTTATTTTTTATTTGTACCTTTCAGACGATGGCCAATCACAGACATAATTCATCAAATTCTGGAGAAGAGTAAGTTGAAACGATTTCATGTTGTTAAGTTTGTAGAATCTATAACTGTTATCAATTCAAATCTTAAATAAAGATGACCAAAGTATTGGCCTTTGTGAAGCTGGAAATGTTCCTGTTTTTAGTAACTTATTAAGTAGATGAATTTAGCCCATAGTAAACAACGAAAGTGGCCTGAAAGTAGCCTTAGTGAAATCTGATTCAAACATTCGGAAACTTGTTTTTTGCTAAAGAATTCTTGAGAAATACTTGTTTATCTACCAAGTTATCGGAAAATGAAAAATTCCCAACTTTACTATGAGCTCACACTAAAGTTGAATCACTATTTAAGATAGGCTGCTTTAAAAAAAAAAGGACATTAGTCCACCTGTCGGGGATTAGCTAGGAAAAGTAAAATCCTAATGAAAAGATATTTCATTTGACCAAAATTGAAATTGAGAAACTACACAAATTAGTCTTACCAAAGGATGTTCTTCTAGTAACAATCAGATTCGAACCAATTAGATTTGCCATGGTCGGCAGTCTGAAACCTTACCGGAGCTACCTATGCTGTAATGGAATAATTTAACTTAATTAAAGTTTATGATTAAATGGAGTCTGTGGTGCAGTGATTAAGGTCAATACTTATATTAAAAGGTCCCTGGTTTGAACTATGGTTGTGTTGTGCCACTGATTCCTACGAATATACACTTTGTATACAATCCACAGCTTAATACATTTTTTAAAGGAAAATCCCCACCCAGTTAATGACACTTCAGAAGTAAACCTTTACTTAATATTTACTCTTGTTCTAGTCAATGAAATTTCAAAAAGTTTATTTACCTTTGCTATAGTAGTATAGAAGCCCTGTGCTCCTTTATGATGGAATAGTATTAACTCCAACCTAACTTCAGTGATAGAAATATGGGAAAAGAACTACAAACATGGATTGTGCTAGTCTAGTAAGAGATTACTACAATGTATCTCCCGATAATGCCACCTCTGAATGTGGACATTTTTCTGTGGTCCAAAATTTGTTTTTTGTTATACCTTATTACTAATGAACCTCTAAAAAACACCTTTGGGTATTGAAATCATCTATACATGGGGTTATTATAGACATGAATAATGACAATATTTTCTTTTCCCGCCTCCTTCTAGAAATTCTGACCTTCCCACATACGATGCGGTTCCAGAAGACAGCAGCACAGCTGGTAGTACGGCTACAATTGAAGAGCTGGAGTATGAAGGTATGTAGAGTAGATCATATGAAGAGTATAAACTGATTAAGTTTTAAACTCTGTAAGACAAGAACAAAGGTTAACTTAAACAAGGTTTATGTTATTTGATAAGATAATGATAAGCATATGATCGAAAGATTATAATGTATGAGTGGTCTAGCGGTTTGGGCATTGAACAACACATTCGAAGGTCAGTGGTTTTATTTCTTTCCGAGACATCGTGGTTAACCCTTGAGCAAGGTAATATTTGCATTTATTGCTTACGTTGGCTGAGGTGAACTAAATCAATAAATTTAAAAAAAAAGAAAATGAAAACTTCATCTATGATTACACCGGTGCATTGCACATTTGACTATTACATGTTAATATTATATCTAGTTATGCCTATAATATTCATAAGGGATGACGAAGTATGTGACTTTTTCATTATATTGTTTTATTTTAGTACATTGTATATTCTCACAACATGCAGTTTATATAAGCCTTGTTCGTGCATTAAAGGGTACATGCAGTTGACTACACTTGTAGTGATGTCGTTGGGGATAAGAAAAAGGGAAGGTACATCCGAAGTTTGCTACAATGATTGTAATTGATATTGTTGTATAGAAGCTGTTATATGACAATAGTATTGCTGCTGCTGAGTTTGCTACAAGTGAATTTGACTATACTCAGTGTTCCGGCTTGTATTGACTGGTCACATTTACTGTAGAAACTTATTCAACAGAAATTCAAGACAAAATTTAGAAAACTTCATTTTAAGAAGATTTTAGGTTGACTAAAGTCATCATTGTGATAAAAATAATGAAATAAGTATTTAGATTTCCTTTTGGTTTAAGCATGTTTCTAGATTAGCTGTTTCAGTTTAAAAGTTTTCCATTGTATCTTCATGTTTTATTTTCTGTTTCCACAGATGTTTACGAAGAATGTCGATGATTGTTACTTGGTGGATGACCTTTAAAGATTTCAATCCATGTAAATATTCAAGTTTCACAGTCGTAGAAACAAAGGTAAATCTCCTTCTTTTTCGATTTTCGAATGCAATAAGGGTTTGTGTCCATTAATGAAGGATTTACTTTTTTAAAGATTTGTTTTTTAACACCAAAATTTAAAGAGCCCATTACCAGTTATGTAGTATATTATGAAAATATTGTTACTGAAAATTGAAGTGTCCTAGTATTCATTATTATTAATAAAATTGGTATTGTGATCCTATTGAATTACAATTAGACTAGTTGATACTTGGAAATAATGCATTTATTATAGTAACAAAATTTGATTGCCATTTTGAATGATTTATTGCTTATAAATACATGTAAAACGCAATAGTTGAAGGCATCCACTTTAATAAATAATCAATTCCATATTTTTAATTTGGTTATGTGCAATGTTTAGTATCAGCAACAAGCACATTATGTTGTCTGTTCTGATATGAAATTTTAAATTTTATGCATTTAGTGCAGTAATTTCATATCTTTTTTTATTTTTTTTTTGCTATGGAGATGTGACCTTTCCTCACTGAACTAGATGTATGCTTACATAACTACTCTCTCTATTACTGTTGTTTTCTTTGTTGTTGTAGATAGATGCAAATCCCTTGCCTTAAAACAAATTCATTATGTTCATATATTTTAAAATAATTCATATTCATATGTTTTACAATAATTCATGCATAAACATTTTAAAATGATGTATTTATGTGATACCAACAAGAAATTAATATTATTCCCATGACAAATTCACAATCATTTAAATAAACTCATTTTTCATATGCCTTCAATAAATTTAGTTTCATATGCCTTAAAAAATTGCCATATTATATTATTTGAGATTCTATTGTATACTGTGTTAAAATGTTTATTACATTTTTTGTATAATTAGTATCATTTAATAATGCTATTCTCATGTGGTACATAATTATAAATTGTTGATACAGTACAGTTACTATTTTAGTTGATTTTTTTTTAGCAATATAAACTATTCATCATACCAATATATGATTAAGAGACATATTCTTTGAAGTGACCTGCTTAGATGAATTATTTGAAATGAGAGATAAAACCTGAAAAATTGACTTCCAATACTTCCATCATCTAGAGCTAGAATTTCATTTTTGGTTATTCAACACCAACATACCATAAGCAGTGTGTGTAAATAACCTTATTCAAGGTTTAACCATTATACATGACGCGAGCAATTGATGAAAGTAACCTTGCTCAAAGATCACTATGTCTTAGGTGAAACTTGAACTGAAAAACTTAAACCAATATGATGATTTCATGAAATTGGTCAACTTGTGTACATATTGAAAATGACTTGTACTTGTACTGTTTTAGTCACCTGTTTTCCTGACTGTATGTTTTTTATATATCTATTATGATTTCACTCTTTTTCTGTCAGTATGATTATTCTTATAATTAGTATGATATGATAGCAATGATCATACTTGTTTCTTAGTAAACTTAGTTAATCATGGAAAAAAAATTATTGTCGACACCACTTGTAGCCAGCCAACTGGGTTTTAGGGATTTTCTGACGCAGTGATCCTTTTTCTGTAAAATAACCCATATGCATCAATACAAAGTGTAATGTTTGGTTGTAGCAAACTTTGGATGTAGCTATCCTTTTTTCTGGTCCCTCAAAGATATCGCTAAAAACGTGGTTGATTGTAATTCAGTTTAGGATGAATCCATATTATATCTTTCTTAGTTGTTATTTTTCAATGAGTTTTGTGGAGTGTGAGAGATTGGTTGTACCAGTAGGCTAAACTGATTTGTTTGGATGTTTCGTTTCCTTATCAGTTGTTTTATTGCCGTATTTGAATTTCATTCCAATTGAGATTCCATTCTACTTGTGAGTCTCATGCTCAATACTTGATGTAACTCATTGATATTATTTATTGTAATTCATGTGCGTTTTAGATTATGATTTATTCAGAAAATTATATGCATGTTAAGATCAGGAGATTGTTTTATTTGTTTTTATATGTAGGTATGCTTTTGAAAGTGAAATTCCTCTTTCTTAGATAAATTAAAATCTAAATGGATTTATTTTTCTTATTTCACAATATAAACCAAAGGAAAGTGTTGTTTTTTATAAAAGTAAAAGTGAGAGTAAGTTATATGAAAATATGTAGTCTTGAGACTTCTGTGATAAGTGCACTATATTAATGTTATCTTTTTTTTTCTTTTTCGTGTACATTTATATAGCGTGAACATGCTTATAGGAGAATTTTCCTCCTGGGCCAAAGAGTCCCACTGTAGGCATGTATCACTGTATCCAATCCAGTATTAAAATCAAGTCCAGCACAATTGATGCTATGGGAAATTCATTTCTTCAGCTTTGATTTGTTATGTTATTATTATTACAATTTTCATTACAATTATTGAGTTTTTGCCTAGAGGAAGAAAATATTTCTATAGTAGTAACAATATTCGTATGTAGAGATCCATTTGTCACTGAACGACCCTTACGCTGCAATAAAAAATACAATGATGTGGATAATTTTTTTTATTTTATTTTGAAATTTAGTTAATAAACATTGTTCCATTTTTTTCATCTTTCGATTATTGTGATTTTCTTGAGCTATCAATCATTTTGTTTTAGATTGTTTTCATATATTTAAATGTATAGTTTTATAGAATATATATGATGGTAATATTTATATATAAATTTATTACCTTGGTAATTCGTTTTATGCAATGATTATCAAAAATTGAGATTATTTTGATAATGAAGTAATGTATAATGTAAGTATTTTTTACTTAATATTATTGCTACTTTTTTAACGTTTAGTGCTTTTATAAGTATGGTATTTATTTTTATGTCAAAAATAATGAAAAAATTAAAAATATGTATGGAGATATTAAATTAGTTATATACCTCTATTGGGATCTCATATTAGGATAAAATAATTAAACAATTCCTAAGTAACATGGATAACTTGTAATTTAATTGACTTTGTCATTCTCGAGATGTTCTGTTTATTGATTTCATTTATATGACTTCTGATTCCTGTATCCTGTTACTTAAAGAAAAGCAAATTTATAAGTGAGCTTACCCTAGTGTATGTTGTTTACTACAAAATAGACCCCTCCTCTTTTATTTTTCTATTTTATGTCTTTATCTTAAACTATGCAACATGTTGATTTTTTGTGTGCTAAGATTACCCTCAACCTGTTTCTTAATTACGATCTAGCTTTATTGTTTTCTTATCCTATCATTAAAAAAACAAATATATAATATATAATTTAAGTACTTTAATGTTTTATGTAATTACTATGTTTATATGTTTTATTCATTTACTGATGTGTGATATGTTGATCTATCATTGAGTAAAAGTGATTGTTTTTATGCATTAATTTATTTTAAATGTCAATTTCAAATGCTTGCCTTTAGTTCTATATATTTGTCTTTTTTATCAACAATTGAAATAATTTTTTTATCTGAGGGATGTGTCCACTAGAGGTAAAAAGAGTGAAAGTTTACAATAATAGTATCTATACAAAATTCCTTGAACTAGTATTATATTTCATTAGCAACGCATAACTATAATTTATTGGAAATAAAAATGAGCATCTCTCAAAAGGTTGTACTTGTGAAGAATGAAGATATGTAACATCTTCTTCACTAGCAGTCAGCTCAGTTGTAGAGATTTTTTGGATGCAACAATCCTTTTTTTTCATGGAACGCTTTCTATGCGCCAATAGTTTAATACAATGGAAGCAGCAAATTTTGAATGTATTTTTGGTCCCCCAACGATATTGCTACAAGCGAAGTCGATTGTACTTATGCAGTATTAATAAGATGTGTTTATTCATTAATGATCATGAATAATTTATTTCTCCTTGTTGAGTAGATGCCAGGCACTCAATTGATTACCGATTGTGTTAGTTAAAGTGAAAATGTATGCAGTTCCAAAGTGTTCACTATGCTGATACAATTCTATGCACCAATTAAAAAAACGAAACTTAAGAAGTAATGTGTTTTTATTATTCAAACTTCAGTAGTTGTGTTGTTGCTTTTATTCTCGTTTTTCTTCAGTATGCCCCTTTACTGTCGACTTCGCTTGTAGCGATGTTCGGATGTAACCACCCTTTTTCATAGAACTGTCCCTTCACCTCAATGCTGAATATGACATTTGTAGCAAACTTTGAATGTAGCTATCATATTTCTTATTCCCCAGCATCACTACCTTCAAGTATAGACTAGAAACAGAAAAAGAGAAAAAACAAAAATAAAACATGAATTCATTAATAGAAGTACGCATCAAATGACAGGAACATATTTAGTATAATCATATTATTTAGAGACAAGTAAATTAACATATAAAAATAATGCAATAAAATGAATAGTATATTAAAGATACATAAAATATTTGGCTAACATAATAAAATATGTTTGGAAATACACCTTGGTTTTATTTATAATTTGGAAAACTATACACACGTTTACAAGCTTCTCTTAAGTACTCATATAAAAATGTAAAAAAACATGGTTTTAAAATGACATTAATAATATTGGAAGTAGTAATCAAACAAGTAAAAATTAATCAAAATGCATACAATGCACCCTCTAAAAATGGCATATCTGTTAGCTTTGACCACAGAATTACATAATAAGTAGAAAATAAACCAGTGAGTCACAGACAAATATCTTTATATATAAGTTGTTGTTATTCAGCTGTGTCATTATCTCAAGATCTCACTGTATATAAAACATATTGTCAGACCTCAGATGTTAGTTTAAAAAATATTTTGGCGCATTTACTTATTTTAACTTATTCATGCACACACAAAAAAAAAAGAAATGTTAATTTATACCAAATGGGAAAGAAGAAAGCTATGTATTCTCATTTTGATTCTTTCTAACATAGTAATCCGACGGCACCATCGGACTCGGCGTCACTCGGGCACCTCGAAACACCCCCAACATGTCTACGTAGAGACTGTTTTGTTGGTAAAATGTAAATTAATAGTTAAGCCCTTGAAGTGCATTCTATAACATAAATATTCATGAATGATCATCCAATCAATTTTGACAAAGGCAGTAAGTATTATTACAATATACAATAAATATATAATTGTAATAGTATGACAAATTCACAGTATGATGGTTTTGATGATGATATGATAATACATAATATGATATCTTAACCTTTATTATGTATTTGAGTCAGAGTCAGAGCTTAAAATACCTCACCATAATTCAGTCGACTTCATTTGCGACTAACATAGCTCTAGTGGTTTTCAGATATAGAGACCGTTGTGTTCATGGAATGGCTCCTATACAACAATTCAAACTACAACGGTTGTAGTGAATTTCAGATAAAGTGATTCTTTCTCTGGTCCCTCACGGACATTGTTACAAAAATAGTCGACTGTAATATTAATATGATGCATTTTGTGCACTTAAAGGCTCCATCCATATTGGCATAATATTATATACACATAACAACAATATTATGATGGTCTCACACTTACAATAAATGTCATGTTAAAAAAAAAAGATAAATAACAATCTGCATTGAGCTTCGTAATTGTAATGTAGTGGCACAATGCCTAACTCAGCATCAAATGACCTGGGTTCGAATCCGGGTGGACTTAACTTTTTGTGACGTGGTTTTCACACACTTGATCTTAGGATCTGAAATCTAGTCTGCTCGATTAAAAAACTTAGTAAGCCCCATGGTCACATCTAAACACAGAAAAAATTCTTGGTTCTTTAAAATTACAATAAGTAGGCTGCTAAGAAGCCTCCAACTCAGATCAAAAATTTAAAAAATCCCTATCAGATCATCAGTAAATAACACTCAAAATATAACAGAGTCAAAAGGTGATAGTACTGACAAAGAATCCACAAACATAATGGAAGAGGATGAAATGCCAATTAATCTGAGGCAATGCTTGTATACCAATATAAGACACGATTTAATGGATGGAATGAATCAATTTTGAGAGAAACAGAATCATACTAAGAAGTTCACTAGATAAATTATGAACTATTAAACTAAAAGTATATAATGTGTGAGAAATGAGCAATGCGATGGTATGGAATGAGCATAGGACTATTACAATTTCAAGACTACAATTATTTACATCAACAATAAATGTGTACATTTCAATAATTTATCAATTGGATATTAACAAAGAATCCACATACAAAATGAAAGAGAATGAAATGCTTTTTAAGCTGATGCAATGGTTGTATACCAATATGGTATATGATTTAATGAAAGAATCAGTCGACTTCTCTTATAGCAATGTCATTGAGGGACTAAAACATTGCTT
>JAUEKR010457782.1:0-11632 GCA_031762895.1 Corambe burchi
CCAGTTTCAAGAACTGGTTATTATTTAAACATTTCAGTAATGTGAGATGGTCATATTTGCGTAAAAAATAGTTCTTCATAGTTTCAAGAACTGTTTTAAAGTTTAAATGTCTGGTTAAAATATAATGGTACATACATATTAGATGATCTTATTCTAATACTATGTAAACGTCAAAAATATAAGGGAATATTTCAAACTGATCGATTAACACTTGAGAGATAGTGATTCGGAGAGTCTAACTGTATAATCTTAATCTTATATACAAATATTATTATTGCAACATTGATTATGTGGCTGACGTTCAGTTAGTTACAAAATCACAGGCCCCATAGACTATAGGCTATATAAGTGAACTCTTGTTCCATAAGGCCAGTGCTTATTCCCGGTTTCGATGTCGCAAGTGAGGAAAGATCAACGATCCTTCCCTGCATAGGATACCAGTCCATTATATGTTACTTATCCAGTCGCGTTAACTGGTACTCATATTAACACCTGAGTCGAGTGAGGAATGTGTGTTAAGTGTCTTTCCCAAGGACACTACGCCGCAACACATCAACTACGCCACAACGCATCAACCGAGGTTTGAACCCATGACCTCATGATCATAAGCCCAGAACATTAGCCACTTCGCCACTGACTCCACATAGGGCATATACATAATCTGATTAATAAAATCGATGCTAGCGCCTCTCGCACACTATCTATATTAAAAATTAAAGCAGTCCTTAGCGTTAACATTAATTCAATAAATCAAATTTAAATCGTCCAATCTAATAGGCAAGTGCTTTCCACTTTTAGACATATAACATTGCATAACATATCAAGTTAACGAGCCTGTGGAGGCAGAATTGCATTTTCTTGCTCCCAATAACAAATGATGCGTATCGATGGTGAGGAATAACTTTTATTATTATAATATTATTTCGCCAATAAGAATTATCTGAAACGCATCAGTTATCATCCAATAGTATCCTATTATGATAGCAAGATTATTTCAAGATATTCGGATTAGAATCAATGCAAAATATTAAATAGTTATACATATGAATAAGAAAAAAAAGCAATCATCATAGCATCATTATATATTTTATATCCACATTTTCACCAATATCATGACGTATTAGATGCTGTAATTCTTGGTCAATACATTTCATTAAACACTTTTCCAAGATTATTGTCAATACATTAAGATCAATGTCAATATTACACATGTGAAGAAAAATATATTAAAATGATTTTTTATTACATTGGTAATATATGGTTGAAACAAAGATCTCAATTTAATTGTAAACTTGTTAGAATAAAACGAACAACAAAACAAAAACAAATAAAATACGTTTTAAAAAAAAACAAAACAAAATATACAGTCACACTGCAAAACCACAGGCCCTAGGGAGCATATTGATGCATATTGAAATTATGATCGAGTACACTGAATTAAATTGGCTTGCAAGTAACGTCCTTGAGTGATACCATATTGCAGCTGGAAAATGTTGATTTATTTTCAGTAGCTAGTAATTTACATTTTAAAAATGCAATAGGCTCAGTGGTACAGTGATAATGATGTCTGCCTCTGAATCTAACGACCTGGGTTCGAATCCGGTTAAACGAAACTATTTGCTCTGCATTTTTCACACCCCTGATCCTAGGGTAGTTGGATCTGACATCTAGTCTCCTCGCTTACGGAAGAAAAACTAGGAGGTTCCGTGTTTACATCTAAGCTCATTAAAATCCCTTGCAAATTTTTTTGCTTCAGCAAAAACCGGGCGAGGTGGGGGAAGAAATCGAACCCAGGACTATTGCCGTAGCAGCCACAGCAGTTCAACGTCTCTGCCAACTCTACCAACTGAGCTATTCACACACCGTGTAAACATTCAGCTATCGTGTCAATCAATACAAATATAACATATTGCTGCAATTATTAATCATATGGATAAACACTTTTAAAGCAATAAATCATATGCAATGACTAACTATAAATTTAAGGAAATTGACTATTCTAATTCATTCCGTATATAGCTTTGTAAAAAAAAAAACTTTAAACTTTTTATATCAGTAAATTAAATGGTGTTGTCCAATTAAGAGGTGACGGCGAATTTCTTCTAGCACTAGCGAAATTCGTAACAATATTTTAAATTTGCCATAATAATAATAATATAGATTGCTGCTAAAAAAATGTTTAATTAAATTAAAATTTCATGATAACCATTATTAGTAAATTATTATCGAGAATAAATTTTATTTGTATTTTCCATACAGTATTATTGTCTAAAATATCGGTATGCATGTTCAAGGGATACAACCGTGTCAGCTTTGTTTAACAATATCAGAGTTATCATAGTTACTTCCCTTTGTAAGTAAATTTGCATTTGATTTGTTTGCTTGGAATTTTCCGCTTATGACACAAGCTTGTGAAAAAATGGTAGTATAACAAAAGTTTCGATCTTTGTTACGATTAATTATAATGATATTGCGCAGTGATTAGTTTCATCATTAAGCAAAATGAGAAGCTATAGCTCAATTGGTAAGATGTTTGACTTCAGTGAATTGAATTCGAAAGCGCCAACAGTACTAGTAGAGTCAGATGGCATACTGAAAGAGGAAGAACAAGAAAAAATCAACTCGATTTCAAATGAGCAATGGAACAAAGGCTTAAAAGCATCAGTTGCATTGTTTCATTTGGAATTAACATTCAAACAAGAATATCTAAAAACAATTATACGGTGAACCCAACACCCACGTCACTCAACAGCTTAGACACTATCACGCTATGGACGTAATTAATAAGAGATATTGGCAGCAGCAAGTAGAACTTGCAGAACTGTCTAATTCTTAATAATATATTCCAAAGCTGGATTAATTTAGCGGCAGTCAATGCTAACCATTTCCCATGCACCAAGTAGGTAGTAGTTGTTTTCAATTAAATAACCTCTTATTGGACCAATGTGAAAAAGTAAGCTCTTCTTAGACATAAAGGTCCATAAAGTCGGTGTTTATCCCCGGTTTCAATGGTACAAGCGAGCGAATATCAACGGTCCCCCTAGATATGACGCCAGTCCATCGCTGGTTACTTTCCCAGTCACGTTAACCGGTACTCAATATGACACCTGAGTCGAGTGATGAAAGTGTGTAAAGTGTCTTTCCCAAGAACACAACCCCGCAACGCATCGACCGGGGTTCGAACCCGCAACGTCATGATCATAAGTCAAGACCCTTAGTTACAGCGCCACTGACGCCACTTTGGACCCATGTAGCGGGTACTTATATACGGTATCTATGGCACTGGCAAACAAGGATTTCCAAATATCCCTTGTATATGACGCCAATCCAATTCTTGTTTATTCCACTTGCATCATGAACTAGTACTCTTTTTTAACACCTGAGTCAAATGAGGAATATGTATAGTGTCTTTATCCAGGATAAATCATAATAAGAAGCAAAAAAAATATTAAGGAAACCCCAGAATAGACAATTCAAAAGCGAAATAATCATTTGTTTCTTATTATGATTTATTGATACCCCTTGCCTCAATTGTGTCTTTATCAAGGATGCAGCACCGTAACGCCGCGACCGGAGGTTGAGCTCACCACCTGAAAACCAGACTTTTGACGCTGACGTCACTGGGTTGAAATAAAAGAGGTCAGATTTATTACATAAGTGGGGTTCACCGCTGTTATCACGATTCATCTATTTATCATGTTGATGACAAACATAAAAGTCATCTAAATTTAACTATAATATATGACTTGAATTTGTAGGTTTTCATATAACTAAGTGACATATTATAAAGGCATAATTCAAAGTTTATTATTGAAAGCCGCATTCATCACCTACTATATGAAAATTTCTAGTAAAAATGGCATACATCATCATCTATTGCGTCGAACTTCAGCTGCTATTAGAGCATAATATTACGTTTACATTGAAATTTAATTATTATAATCAGCGCGGCCATCATATTTATTGAATAACACTTAATTTGCAAATGTGAAATTATATAATTGATTAGAGCTTTTCCGCACTTTAAACGATATTGTAGTAATAATAATAAGAAGAAGAAAAATAGTGAACATTTATATAGCGCCACTTCTCATAATATTCACAAGCTCTGGGCACTTAGTAATGATATAATTATATTTGTGATCCAGTGGTAAGGTTCTCGATTTGTGACCGAGAGGTAATGGGTTCAAATAAACCTAGCGATGACGCAATATTGAGAAAGGCCCATTACACACATTTCATGAACACATTCAGGCTCCATTAGTACCCGGAAATAGATTGACTTGGAACATTGTCAGAACACTTAGAAGAATACATTCATTACTGCGAAAAACGATTGTAACACGCCTAACAGGCGAATGTCTCGTCAGTGTTAAATGCTTGCTGTTGTCTGGGGAGTAAACAAGATTTATAGCGTCTTGAGATTTTGGTGATAAGTGCGCTATATAAGAATTATCTTTAATGCTTTGCTTAATTCAATTCAATACTGTTGAGATGATCTATTTATGATAGATTTTGGTCCTAAAAGGGTGTGTAGAGTGTATTTCATAAATATACAGCATAACAAAGTGTGGAGTTAACAAGGGGAAATTGGTCTTCTGGCTCTTCACCATAAACCGAATCTAAATGGATGCCCCAACAACTACAAGACTCAAATCACGACGGCCATTATATAAATCACAAATCGATAATTTCAGCATCATTGAAACCTAGAAAAAGCTTTGAACAACAGCAGTACAGGCCATCAGGAGGTATAATATTAAACCATAAAACTACCTAGATTTGAAAACACCACCCAGAAACAATGGGCATCCTACAGCTAACTTCTAAGGGGCCATGGCAGAACAGCCTCAAACATAATATGCAAATGGGGACTCAGAAACAACGAATTGTGCACATATTGTAAAATAGTACCAGAAACGACAAGACACATCGTTCTCGACTGTCCTTTTACAACGCTGAATGGTGGCTTTGAAAAGATCCTCAACTGCGAGGACAAATTTAAGGACTGGATGGAGTCATTTCAGTTGGAGATGCAGCAATACGCTTCTACTATCATAAACCGAGCGCCGCAGGAGTCCAGCGCCGCTAATATAAGCAATAAGTGCTAATAACCTTGCTCAATTGATCACAATGCCTCTATCGCTGTCCAAAGCATTAACCGATCTGCCACCATCACACTACGTGACCAATGAATCCAAAATTGACCATTAGCCACAATGATATAGATACCAGACTAAGAGAAAGTGAAAACTGTTTAACCTTCAACCTATGTATAATTGCAGAGTTTTTAGGGTACCCGCATCTAGCAATAATCATTTTTCATTCAGCCAGCAAGACTTTGTGATCAAATTAATGAGGTCATATTGATATTACTCTGGGGTCACCAATTTGAGCACGATCTCCATCTATTTATCACGTTGGTGTGAAACGAAACAGAATAGATATTTAATTTCTTTCGCTCTGAATCTGTAATAATATAAACAATTGGACATGTGACAAGCATAGAAATGTGTTTCGTGTGCATTTCTAATGTCGCATTTGAGCACTGAAACTGGGAGCTCGAAGTTAAAATCGGAGTTCAATAAATCCAAATTGGCTTTTTTTGTCACTTAAGAATTCCACAACAGCAAGAAAATACAGCGACAGCATAAAGTCAGAAACGACGATTTAATTCCCCTATCTCCAATTGGTGGGCGATTTAAGCATCCATTTATCTCTGCTATTTTATATCCATTCTGGAAAAATTGTATGATGACGTTTGTATGCTCAGTGTGACGGAAAACAGCACCGTGCGTTCATTCTTTTTTGGAACATACAATATGCATGGTGTATTTGTATTTTGTATGCTTAGCGAGAAGGGTACCCTAGCCACTGGACTTTGGGTCATACAGTAATAAAAAATAACTGCAGAAAGACTTGAAGGATATTTAATTACACCATCTTCAATTTTTGGGTGAATTTGATTATCTGTCATCTCTTACTATTTTTAAAGACATCCAGGAAACTGTGGTCAAATAAATTAGGTCATTTTAGTACTGTGGAGTCATCACATTGAAGCACGATCCATCTATTTATCACGTAGAACATGATAAAGTCGTTTAAATATGTATGACTTAAGGTATACAGTGCTTAATGTCAATAATAAGCTGCGTAGTTCAAAATTTAGCAATCATCATTAATCTCAAAGACATATTATTATTATAGAGTTCAATTTGAAAAGACATCAATCGTCAGTCAGTTGATATTCACTTCTGTTATAAATATATATATTATACGTTAGGTAAACTTCAGTTATAAAATCCGGTTATCACATGGTATTATATTACATTACACTATATTACAAGAGTCTGCCGTAATAAAAGTACAGCTAAAATTGAATTCAAAGTAAGATTATATAAAGCATATATTGTGCACTATTTTCTTTAATAATGAAAGCAATTTACTGAGATGTCTCAAGCATGCCCTTCAACACTGGCGGCGTGGTTAGCTCAGTTGGTAGAGGTGTTGAAGTGATGTGGCTGCTACAGCAATGATACCTGATTCAATTCCCACCCGCTTCCTCAGTTTTTCATTGAGCAAGAAAATTTGCGTCGATTGATTCACTGAACTCTGGTGAAATAGAGAACCTGGCTGTAAAGACAGCTCTCTTAGCCGAAAATCAATTGTAACACGCCTATTCGGCGAATGTCTCGTCAGTGTTAAATATTTCCTGTTGGCTGTAGGTGTAAACGAGATGTAAAGCGCCTTGAGACTTTGGTGATAAGTGCGCTATATAAGAACAACCTTTACTTTACTTTTTACATTGCAAATCAATAAGATGATGTATACAAATAAGGAAACAGATTGTTATTCTGATATAATTCTATATTTGTGATGCAGTGGTATGGCACTCTATTCGTGACTGAGGGAGTAAGGGTTCAAATCAACCTAGCAACGATGCAATGTTGGGAAAGGCCCATGTCACACATTTCATGATAACATTCAGGCTCCATTAGTTTCCGGCTATTGATTGACTTGAACAGTGTCAGAACACTTAGAGGAATGTATCCTAAAAAGTGGTTCTTTTGTAAGCTTCATAAAGGATTTTAGAGGATAATGGAATTCCCAGGCATGACGGAGAAGTAAACAATTTTACGTAAAACAACGTACGACTTAAGTAAGATTGCGTTATATAAATGCAGTCTTAGTTTGTAAGTGGCTATCGCGTTAGATCGCTAGTCAACTGTATTGAGATGCAACACTCGTCATTTCTTTCCATGTGTCCTTATGAGGGGCGAAAAAGCGAAGTGCTCCCAGGTGTTGGTTGGTTTTTAGTTCGTTGAAGACTTCTGGGACCGCGTAAGAATGCTCTACCTCCTATTGCGTTATTGAGATGATTTCTTCAAGATCTTTGCTTATCAAGTTTGGAAGGTTGCATGGTGGTCTTCCACGCTGTTTCGGGCCGTCGTTATTGAAATATGTTGTCATTGCTGCCTGGGCCGAGGTCTCGTTTTTGAGGCGCAGGGCGTGTCTAAGCAATCGTCGTCTAGCAGCTGTAGTAGTCACACTAATTGAACCGCAGCGGTGGACAAGTATCCATTGCATGGAGTTTTGATGATGGTAATAATAGTTGCGTTCACCCGGATTCGAACCCGGGTCGTTAGATTCAGAGGCAGACATTTTACCACTGTACTACTGTCTTACTATCTAGACTAGTATGCGACAGAACCACATCAGGCACTAAACAAAATATGATCTTCTCCATAATATAATTACAACAATGAATAATTTTATCGTACAAGAGAGTTTATTGTATCCATGTGCATCAGATGACCCATATCATGTTATGAATAAGCTTTCAAGACACATAAATCATTCTTAAAAAATTAAATTAAGGGAAATATTTGATTAACAAATCATAAATCGAGTTTTATTTAATCAATTGGTCATTGTGTATACTAAGAGTACAATTGAAAATTGGTTTGGTTTAATCAAAAGTATGCATAATACATGATATATCATGATTGTATTTAATTGATAGCTCTAAGAGCTGTCCCCTCTTTTTTTATTTGATTGCTTATCTGTCTGCTGACGGAGGCTTTTACCAAAACGTTCAGTTTTTGTCTATGTCTCTCTAATGTAGGGCGCATCCAACATGTTTGCATTTTTACTAGTCATTATTAGCATCCTCATTCACATGAAATGTGACATGATCACGAGAAGAGCAACATGAGAGGCCACAAGACTTTTGTTCAAATGGAAGCATTTGTATATTAATTCCCATGAGTAAAGACTTTAAAACTATGACTTGCTTGCTTCATTAAGGGACTAAGCGCCCGACAAAACCCAAATGGTATTTGAAGAGCATATAAGTATAGTGTCAAAATTGAGAATTATACAGAAATAATCATTGATGCTATGGAAACGGCCGCTATTTTGAAAATAATTAAACATCACTAGAAAACTATCATTCTGTTGCTATTCAATTTTTTTTCAATTTTCACATCTACTATACATTCTTAACATAACAACGGAGGTACTCAGCTATCAAAACCATCAAAATTAACTTTTGAAAATATTTTTTGTTAACTTTTGAAAAAAAAAATGTTTTGAAATCACGTAATTTGTCTGACAATTAATCACCACTCAATATCAAACCTTTGATAAAATACTTTAAAACCTAGCTGAGTACCTCTGATATCCAATTATCAATCCCCATACCAACTTTGTAGGTATATCTATGTACATAAAGTTAGAAGTGATAGTTTTTCTAGAAGTGCAAAAAAAAGGTGAACATTTTATTGGAGCAATGAGATATTTATTGTAGCATAGTAAACCATCGATTACGTCATTAACGCCTAGTACGTAGTTGATATAAATATTTATAGCAATAGTAAACAATAAAGACATGTTGAAGAGAAATTTTAGACATCTGTGCTTGACAAAACCATTCGATTGGCGCCCCCCCACCTCCATCCCATCACCTAACTCCGAACTCATGATATATTGTGATTTCCCGAGAACTTATTCAATTCTCTCAATGAATATGATAATAAATCAGATCATCGGAATCCTGTTTATTTGAAAAATAAACGAAAAAATGCCTAGAGCATTTAGTGAACTATGAGTTAATCACACTTTTTTAACATCTATAGATTGATATCTTCTTCTTTCAATTTTGCCAACTGACTCAATTGTGCTTGAGTATTACTGTTAACTGGATAGGAATTTTTCATATTTTGACAGGGTGGCGGCTTTTAGCAGCCTACTCTTTGCAATTTTAAACTACCGAGGAATTTTATTGTGCTCTGATGTAAACATGGGACCTCCTAGTTTTTCATCCGTATCCGAGCAGACTAGATTCCGATCCTACCTACCCTAGGATCAAAGGTGAGGAAAATGCAGAACCAATAATTGCGTTCCCCCGGATTCGAGCCCGGGTCGTTGGATTCAGAGACAGAAATCCTTACCGCTGTACCACTGAGCCCCCTTTATGAGTATTGACGACACAGCTATACTATATATTTAAAAGCGTCTATACTTCAATACTCTTATCAATATTCTCGTATCCTTATATAATATTCACGAGCTGAGCAACATGATAAGGCCCATAAGCCATTTGTTCAAATGGATTCATTCGCATAATAATTCCCATGTGTAAAAATATTTAAAACTATGACTTACTTGTTTCTTTAAAGATACATTCCCATAACCATTATGTATTTAAAAGAACTCTCGATTTTAGACATCCGTGCTTGACATAAACAACAAAAAAGACAACAAAAAAGCAAACAAACAAAAAAAAACAAGAACCAAAGAACAAATACACAGATAAATAACTTATAAAACAAAGACAAATAAAAAAACATGAAAAGTAAAAGGGAAGTTGACCTAACTAAATCTAACAAAGGAAACTATACTAAGTAATCAGCTTGTATAGCTAAGGTGTTTGTTAATGCCATTCGAGTGCTTCGTATTAAAGAATTCAATTAGTTAGTTTTCAGTAGCCTTACGCTGAAGTAGGGACCCATGTCAAACCTCGCAAAACAAGGACGGGTGCATCACGGATTCCGTGATGTTGTGGGCTATTAAAATGGAAAGGTACTGGTTTTTGTTCCAGGTTTTCAATGTCACGGCGGTGGTGATCGAATCTGTTGTACAGTTGTAGACCAGTCTCGCCAATATATGACATGGCACAACCTTTGCATATGATTGCATATATGACATTGTGAGAGGAATAGGGGAAATGTCCAGATATATTCAAGGAACTTCCTCTGAAATCAACAACTATTGAAGAATTGATGAAGGGACATGTCTTGCTAGAAGATTGACCACAAGGTTACGTGCCACGATTATGGATGAGCGAGACTCTTGATACTTTTATAAGCAATACGAGATTTCTCAAGAAACGTCGTCTTGGTTTCTTCCTCAGTCACGAAAGTAGAATAATTCCATTTAACGATGCTGACGATGGAGCGGGAAAGAGGGTGATATGGGAGGACAAGATGAGGGACTCTAGCGCTAGTCTGCTGCTTGGTGTTTTTAGCAGAGAGCGTATCATCACGGGATAAACACAATCTGAAGCTTTCTTAATAACATATTGGGGATAATAACCACGCAGGCTGAAAAAAGGAGAACATTTTGGCATATAACAGTAGTGACAGCTAATTCAAAAGAAGAACCAACGTCTCATTCTCAAAGAACTAGATCTATAATCAGCACTGCAGCATGTAGGTTTACCTTCTAGATATAAAAATCTTCACAAATGAAAACTTAATTTCTTAGGTCACACAATATATTTCTTTCTTCGTGAAATGAGCTAAGCCGCACTTACTTCACGGGAAGAAAGAAAATGGGAAAAAGAAGTGCCTAGGCTATTTTTATCCGTAATGGACAAAGTTTAAACAATTAGCAGGTGCAAAGAAAAAGGCAAAAAATAGTTCGCGTAGTAGAAGATAAGCCCGGGCCGGTGTTTGTATTCGAATACGGGTCATCTGGTATTTCATTCGGGTCGACCCGTACTCGAGTTCATGCATATTTCATTCGGGTCAGGTCGGTTCGGCTTGTATTCATATGCACCCCTACTGTTCGGGTCGGGCCAAAGGCTGTGACGTCATCACGAATGCGGTCCAGACCGTGTTCAGGACCCAAAGCTGTGACGTCAACATAATACTGGTCGGGTCGGATTGGACCGTATTCGAGGCCAAATGATACTGGTCGTGTCGTACTCGATACCATGAAATGTCGGGTAATGCTTAGGCCTAGTAGAAGACTGTAATGTATGTTGAGAGAAGTAAATAATATTATGTTGTCGTCGTCTAACGTCAAAAATGACGATACTGAAAGGTAATAGTTACCAAGTATAGTATCAACCCTACGTAAAAAGACATGATCGACTAATTAATTTTATGTGGGTTAATGTATAACAAGCATGACTCATCATTCATCGGCAATCAGGAGTCTAATTCATGGAGCGAGACTTAGACTAAGCTATAGACAATTGTATTTATGATGCTTTTGTATCTTACAATTCTATTCAGCCCGGAATTTCATAGAAATCTATAGCCTTCGTTTTAATATAATAATAGTATAATAATAATAATAATAGCAATAATAATAATAATAATAATAATAATAATAATAATAATAA
>JAUEKR010457893.1:0-11632 GCA_031762895.1 Corambe burchi
TCTCTCTCTCTCTCTCTCTCTCTCTCTCTCTCTCTCTCTCTCTCTCTCTCTCTCTCTCTCTCTCTCTCTATCTCTCATTCACATATATTCACTAACGTTTTCAGTGTTATGTGTATGTTACTTTTTGGAGTATTAGGGGTTGTGTTGTAGCTTTCCAACTTTTTGAAAATTTCTTCTTGGCAGCTATGATTCTCTCAAAGTTTGCTTATACTAAATGTTTAGACACTTGAAGAAATGTTAAATTTTTTTGCTTTATTTTAACTTTTTTTCTTCTTCTGATATCCTCTACTTTGATTTACGATTTTCTATATTTCGATTCTTAGGACTAATTATATGGATGTCCCTTAAAATTTTGAATTAATTCATTGCGTTTTTCATTCATTTATCTGAACAGCGGTGTGAATAAGTTTGCCCATCCCACGGTTCAATCATTGAAAGAAGAGAGTAGTGACGAATCGACCATCATTTCTTCGCAAACCTCCACTTTGACCAGGAATAATGGTGAGTCATCAATCTAGTCAAATATATGATTGAGAAGGGGGGGGGTGAAAAGCCCTCATCTATGCAAGTCCATAAGGCTGGTGTTTATCATCAGTTTATATAGCACACAAGCATTCAAAGATCTGGGATTTCCTATGGATAGAAAACTGATCAGTTTATCTGGGATTTCCTATGGATAGAAAACTGATCAGTTTCCAGAATTTTTACCTTCTTACAATTAAGGTACTTTTTTTTTTTAACTCGATCAAAACTCAGCTACGCTTTGAGTAGGATTCAAAGGCATGGCCTTTTGATCCTGGGCTCTAGTTCTAAACACTGGACAGCTGATTTTGTCTAACATTTCTTTGACATTAGCTACCATCAGAATGTGTTTTGAGGATGTTTTGTTACCTATCTTGAATTTGTTAACTGCGATTTTCTAGGGATAAGTGCTGAATTGGAATAATATGGTAAATTATATTGTTTATGTCCAATCCTGTGGCCATGAATTGATTATATCCTTGAATGTTTATTTCCAATCAGGTCCTGGGGATATGAAGTACCATGCAGATGGTGCTCAATTGCCTGAAGAAACAGATGATGACGAAGACGACGATGATAAGGTATTTCATCTTTTTCTTCTTCTTTTTTCTATCAATCATGTATCTTCAGATTTTAAGTAGTTGAACTTTTTGTTATATTACTTAATTTTTGTTGTGGGAATTAACTATCTCAACTTTGATTTACTATGTCGAAGTTAAAAGGGTCAAATTTCCTCGTCCCATTACAATGATACTCAATTATAGACAAAGCTGGACAAATTTCAGGACGTTAGAAGTTAGCACATCTGGATACTTTACTTGAGTATATATTGCTTTATTAATCCCTTTTCATACTCTCTGGTGAGTTGTTTTTTGTTTGTTTTGATTTTTGTTTTGCTTTGTTTTTTGAGGGAAGGGGGTTGTGTTTTTGTTTTTTTTGTTACTCTCAAGGAATGGATGTGATGGTGGTGTCTTCAGACTCTGTTTAAATAAAGTCGTCATGGAAAGCAATAGCTAGCTACCATACAAATAGATATGCCAAGAAAGAGTTATGCCATTATTTATGAACTCCTTTAATAATAATAATTAACACTCAATATAGCGCCTAATCTAGTAATAAAATACCAGCTCTAAGCGCTTTACATGATATCATGATATCTAATACGTAAGACATACAATCAAATTAATCAATTAAAGCATAATTTAAATACATATTATTATGTACACAATACAAGAAATGGGGAAAATGCATGTTGCATAATAGAACTGGTTATTCTATATGAAAAGTGTTTAAAAATAAATGATATTTAAGATCAGATTTAAAAGATTGCAGAGTTTGCCTCTCTCTGATCTCCCAGGGTAGACAATTCTAAATCTTGGGACCCGCGAACCGAACACTGCGCTCACCATATGACTTAGCACAAACTCTTTGAATGCTAAGCATAGTTGGGTCAGATGATCAGCGCAGTTGTTGGTTGGACGCACTGCTTGGCACCAATAAGTTCTGACTAGTAAATCGGCAACATATTATGAATACACTTAAAGACAAGTGCTGTGATCATGTATTCCAGTCTAGAACGGATCTATTTGGATCGGTAGTCAGTGCAGAGATTGGAGGGGTGGGGGCTATAGGGTTATATTTCCGTTTCCTTTATGCTCATTAACAAGTATAAGTCTAAATTTACTCCTTTTTTTCCACCTTTAGGATCCTGATTACGATGCCATGATTCAAGAGGTGCTTGATGAACTGGCCGAGTCTGCTGAGAATTATGAAGATAATTTCACAGAATCAGAAGAAGGTTTGGATATAGTGACATGCGAGAAAGAGACGAACACCGAGAGTGGCGATTATATTCTACGTGAGGTTAAACGACGACGACATCATCATCCTCACCACCCTCACCAGCACCATCCTCATCTTCAGCAAGATATACATCTGCGACGCAACAGTGGCACTGTGCGCAACAGCAATCTAAGGCGATCGCAAACCTTTTCTCCCGCTTGCCGAATTCAGCCTCCTGGTTATGTTTGCAAGGTGAGTTATTTTTGTAAATGAGGTGGGGGGGGATGAAATATCAGTTTCCTTGTTTTTTTTTTTAGGGATGCCATATTTCAGTTATCTTGCAAGTCTGGTTTATCTGCTGTTGTATCAGATAGTATCACTTTGGTTGCAGTCTTTCTACTTTCTTACATTATATAGTGTGATTTCAGTCGCAATGCATTTTTACTTGTTTATGGTTTATATTCATCTTATTGTTTTGTGTTGGTTAATTATTGATTGAATTATGCTTTGTTTATGCCATTTTGATGGATTATTAATTCGTTATATCAGCTACATGCTTTATTTCTGATTGGGTATTGGTTTAAGATATTTTCATTTATTCTTGTTAAAGCCAAGGGGCATCCATGTCTTTCAATTTTGCCGCCTGACTCAATTGTGTTTGAATTTTAGTGTTGACTGGGTATGGATTTTTTTTCTTCTTTTCCAAATCGTACCAGGGTGGCGGCCTTTAGCAGTCTTCTTTTGATTTCAAACCACCAGGGGGATTTTAACATGCTTGGAGTTATTCTTTTTAGTATAGTAATGGAATTGAAGGGAAGGACTATTCAATGCATACAAATGTGAAAATAATTTTTAAAATGTTTTGTTTTGTTTTGTTTTTTTAATGTTTTTAATTACTAATTACTTTTGACTACTGTGGGTTGTTTTTTTAATGTTTTTTTGGGGGGTGGGGTATTGAGGTTTTTTATTTTTATTTTACTTCCTATGGTTTCTTAGAATGTTCTTGTTTTAGTCTCATTGTTAATTCTAACCGATAAGGTCTATATCTCTATTTCAATTATATCCCGCTCATTAAGGCAATGACCTATGTTATTGATGTTATCTTGTGTGATTTTAACAATGTCATCAATTTCTGTAAAATATTTATATTTCCAGTTGAATCGAAGTGACAGTGATAGCTCTATGCCGCTTTACAAGAGAATGCCTTTTCAACGAAACACTGCTCATAGACGAAGCTTAAGATGGAAGAGAGTACGTACTCATCTTTATTGATTAATGGTTTCATTTTGTAAAGCTAATCTGTTCTGTAGTTTTTAAGCGTTAAGGATAAATACTTTATATTGGCTCTGTTGTCTATAGGATTACCAGGGATATCCTGTGGCCTTGATCCTGAAATTATTAATTTTGGAGAATCTTGACACATTGAACTAAACCCTCAATGCTGTCAACCAGAATATTGTACCACAGCTAGTTTTTTCTTTCTTTTTGATTTTGAATTGTTTCTAAAAACTTTTTTTTATCTCAAAATAAACAATTGACTATGTTCCCCTTTTCCAGTCTGATGGCTCTGTCGCAACAATGCCAGTGTCCAGTCAACTTCCATTCCGCACTTCCCTCGATCTTGAGCTTGACCTTCAGGCATCTCACACGAAGCTGTCGCATCTCAACGATGAGATCACCAGGTTGAAAGAATTGCTGCGTCTGCTCAAGGATTCTAGAAGTCGAGGTGAGGAGTTCATATTCCATTTTAGCTGCTTGTTATTTCCTTTACAAAAATAAAACCCCGTTGAATTTCATACAATCATGTTTTTTTTCTTCCTATTAATTTGCAATATTGCGATATGATGTTAGGCTATCTTTAAAAAATTAGCAAAATGGATAATTTAGAGAGGGAAATATCTGTACTAGCAGTATTTGAAAATATTTTGTAAAATATTTTTATTTTCACATTTAGCTTTTTTTTTGTACATTTTGGGACACATTTGAAAGTATTATGGTTTGTAGTTTAGCTGATCTCACTTGAGTTAACAAACTTGAATATATCATATTAAATACCAGTACTTTGATTTTTCAGTATATAGAAAGATTCTATTATATGGCAAATTACTATTTTTATTCTGGAATATTATTTTGCTGGTGAAAATTATATTGACTCAATGTCATATTTCCATTATCTTATACTGATATATTATTTCCCTTGTGAATTCCTCACCAGGTGATTCAGATCTTCCAACATGGCTATCAGAAAATGAAAAGTTCAATTATCTCTTGTCTGTGGCTGAAAAAATGGTAAGTTGGTTTTGAAATCTCGCAACTCATATAGAGACGACTATGCCTTACAGCGATTGGGGGGTGGGGGGGGGGGTGTTACAATGGAATCTCCTAGAATTTCGTCAATATTCACATTTCAGGTTCAATCCTATAGGGAGGCACTGGGGATTCAGAAAGCATGTGTATTTACATTAATTGCTTACGTTAGAGGCATTAGGTTTTCGGCGACACTTAATTTTATTGTGAAAAACCAAAAGACCTATTTTTTTCCTTGTAGGTGACTTCACTTTTGTAGTGATGTTGTTGGTGAACAATAAAAATGGTTGCTTAATCTGAAAACTGCCACAACTGAGTTTTCTACAAGTGAATTTGATTGTGTAATTATAATGTTTTTATAATACCTTATATTATATTGCTTTATTCTATATCCTGTTAATTTACTGTGGTATATTTTGATTCTTTTTTCAGGTTCAACAAAGGAGTGAAGGAAGGAAGGAGTATATTTCCAAGCAAGACAAGCGAGCAGAGCATTTAATGAAAAAAGCGGCCAAAGATGTTCAAAGGATGAGGCAAGGCACGCAACAGTCAAGACTTCATCAATTCCGGTTGGTTTTAATATTTCATTTTTTGTTGTCGTCTTTCTTTGCTATGTACAGTGGAACCTCGTTAATTGGGATGCCTAGGTGGGTTAGACAATGGTTCAGATTACCCAGGATTCTGTGGTCTAGTGGTATGGCACTCTGCTAGTGGTTGAGAGGTCACTAGTTCCGATCCGTATATCGGCGATGCAGGGATGAATCCTTTGGAAAGGTTTTTTACACACATCTCCTCACCCCACTCAGGTGTATTGAGTATCCGGCCATAGGCAGAGATGGATATTGTCAGAATACTAGAATAACACACCTTTCAGGCAACTCTTCTGTATGCTCCACAAGTTTAGATGGTACTGGAATGAACAGGTCTGTCGCTTTGAGCAGTTAAAAAAATAAGTGGGATAGCGCTATATAAATGTTCACTTTAATCCTTTAAATTCTCTAATAATGATGTTGAATTTACTATGTTTGGTTGTAATTTGTTGCCAAGAATTTTGTGCCAATTTGATGGGTTTCCTGATACCTGATGATCCCCAATTACAGAGGTTCCATTGTATCGTTTTCTTCGTCTAGTCACTTTTACAAACAAAAAGCTGTCATGGATCTCCACTCTTATTTTTTGTTAGCTGTTTTTCTCTATCAGTTCAGTGATGGTTTACTCTTTTCCAGTTGTTAATTTATTGAGGCTGTCTGTATATTTTGTTCATTGTCTCCCTTTACTTTTTACTCAGTTTATTTTTCCATGAAGTTCTCTTTCAAGGTCATCTACTATATTTATACATATACAAAAAAAAAATCAAGCTGTATTTCCTGATACATCCGCTTTCTTTTGTTGTTGTTTTTGTTCTTTATAAGTGCTTGTTGAGCTTTTAAGAAAACATTTTTTTCAGAATATGAATAAATGTTTCAATACATGTATTATTATTGATGATTATTCCTTGTATCGTGTCATTATAGTCGACTTCACTTGTGACGAACTCAGTTATAGCAATTTTCAGATGCAGCAATTGTTTTTTCATGGGCCTTGCTATAATACAAAATATGACTGTTGTAGCGAATTTCGGATATAGCGATAAATTTTCTGCCTTCTTCCTCCTCCTTTTCCCACATGCACACAAACACACACACACACACAAAATGATATTGTTGCTAGCGTAGTCAACTGTATTCCTATATTTTAAATCAAAACAAATATATTTCTTTTCAACTTAATATATTAAAAAATCTTTGTTGGGTTTTTTCATTGCAGAGAGAAGATGGCATTTTTCACCAATACTTCTATGGAAGTTCCACCCATTCCTTCTGAGGCGTTAGTACCCACCTCTTCTTCTTCTGCTACTTCTTCCGCTTCTGTAAGTCGGAGGGCGTCTAGGAACGAACCGAGGGAAAAGGTATCTGCAGCTTTGCCCCAGAAGAATCAAGTTCACGCAAACGTTACTCTTACGCCAAACTCTTCCGCATCTATTCTTAATGCTATGTTACAGCAGCAACAACAACAGGTGATTACTTCAATGCCACCACCTGCTTATTCTTCATCATCATCTTCTTCAACATCAGCTGCTATTGGCAGCAGCAGTGGTGGTATTGGAATTTCTCAAAATCGGCAGCTTGCTTCACAGAGTGGCCGAGACGTATCACGGAATTTAGACATTTTAGAGCAACAACAGGCATTGGCATTTCAAGGTGGGAACGTGTCTTCTCACCAATTGATACCTTCCAATAAACCCTCCTTGCCTCAGGGAAGGAAATCATCGCTCACATTACCCAGCAGTAACATTCAAGGTCATTCGAGTCTGGTGGCGAGTGGAGAACAGGATAGTGCCATTGGTAACAAATTGCGAAGCGGCTCCGTTGGTAATCTCTACTTTGTTCCCGTTACATGTGCCTCTGATGTGGAAGAGATGAAAGAGCTTTCGCCTCCTCCTCCCACCCTTCCCGCTCCTCCATCGTACGCTGATCATAATTCGTTTGGTGTTGGTAGTCTTCAAACAAATAACTCCATTTCACAAAGTCAAATGTCATCGAACAAAGCACGTTCATTATTGACTACTATCCCCTCTTCCTCCTCTTCCTCCTCTGCTACTAAAAATCAAACCCCAAAAATATCACCGTCTGATGTTTCCAAGCCTCCGCACTTGGCTGCCGCTGTTGTTGGGAATACTCTGAGCAATACGAATCAAAAAGATAATAATGTGGGGAAAGTGGTTAACATCGCAAAAAAATCAACTCCCGGTGCTTCTCTCACTCCTGACCAGTCTCTTGCCTCGTTTTTCCAAGACTCGCGGGTCGGAGAAGAAGTGTGATGAATGACAAGATACGGAACAGATTGTTATTATTATTGTAATGCTAATTTCCCCTATTTTCTTCAATTCAAATGCAAATGTGTGTGTGTGTGTGTGCTTTGCTTAAGTAAAGATTATAATGAAAAAATGGGGGTGGGGGAGCAGAGGGCAAGAGAGAAATATAAGATTTTATGTGGTTTTGGCATGTTGCCATTATCTTTTTCTTTTCTAATTAGGTATGAAATGTAATAAATGTATCAATACCTCGTTTTTTAACCTTTATTTTTTTTAAATTGGCATTTATGTATTTTTTTTTTTTAATAGATCAAACTTTTTTTTAACATCAAGTGTCTTGATATTTGAGATGGTTGTATTATTTAATAAATACTTTTTCTCTTAAATTTAAGAAGTACTGTGATCTGCAGATACTAAGCTGTTTAGAAAAATAAATAAATAACTGAATTTATGACTAGTGCACCCTTTTTTCAGGCACACACACACTCCTATATAATTCTCTCACCTCACCCAGTCCCTACATCTCTCTCTTCTTTTCCTTCTCACATCTCCTATCATCTCTTTTCCATCTTCTTTTTGTTAACGGTCAAATTAAAACGGCCACTTTTATGTTGGACTAGATGTATATCTGTATAAAGTTTTATTGTTGATCTTCCTTCAGATATTACTGCATTATATCTACTTCTACTTCTATTATTATTATTATTATTATTATTATTATTATTATTATTATTATTATTATTATTATTATTATTGTTGTTATTTATACTCTATTGTACTTCATTCTGCGATAATTTAATTACCTCTGGTAAATATTTGGTCCTCATTATTTTATTTTGTTTATGATTATTTTGATGTTACCAGCATGTGTTTCAGTTTCTGCATGTATATATTATTTTTATTCCTTATTACTATTTCTTTTCTTTCTGTTAATATTTTTTTAGGGATGTATTCGGAAGGTTTGGTGTAATATTTGTATATTTTTGTTGGCAATCGAACATTTTAATTATTACTTATTGCCATAAGTGGCTAGAAATTAGTAGATTTCTTAGCTATGATGTAGAAAAAAGTATTGAATCATTATTTTTAATATGATCGTTTTGTTGAAACAAACATTTTTAGTTATCAGCATTTTTTATCTAGCTATAGAATAGATGATGTGAGCTTAGAAATATAATTCATTTAAGTTGTGTTTTTTTTGTTTTTTTTTTTTTTAATAGAAAATAATCAATGTTAGAGAATTATACAAAGTTATCCTGTATGAAAGTGACTTGAAGCTTTGAATGACAAAAAAAGCAGCCATCCTTACCGCTCTTCAGGAATCAGTGCTGAAGTCATGTTCGTCTGGCAAAATTATTTTAATCATACGTATCAAACTGCCGCATTATATAGAGTAATGGTGTGTGGTTTTATAGTTAATAAATTGCCTTCACCTTAGGGTGATAGCAGCTATTTTTATATTATAAATTTTGCTGGTCAAAATATGTCTTGTTTTGCAAAAAAATGTATGTATTGAAAATGATTTATATGTGAGGATGATATTCAATGATGTAGAATGTTATTGAGTTATATTGTTATCATTATCAATATTTGAGCTAAATTGATATATATTAACCTAAAATTGAATTAAGTATGTGTGAATTTAGTTTGTTTTTTTGTTTTTTTAAGAATTATGACGCTTGATTTTTTAATCATAAAACGATATAATAATCATATCTTGACTATTATCAAGCTGGTAACATTTTGAAAAGCATTATAAAGTTTGAAAGATATGTCTCCTTTGTAAAAAAGATATGGTTTAAAATGATTTTAAGTTATCCAATCCATATTTCCCATGTCTGATATAAAATAGGATATATTTAGGTGCTATAAAGACTTAAGAAATTGTTCAGATTTTGCAAGAAATTAATTTTATATTGGTATATGTAACAATATGTTACCATGTTTTTTTTTTCTTCTATATATTTATATTCTGATATTATAGAATTGATAATTATTTAAAGCATCTGTTTGGGAGATTTTTTGGCAACATTTTATCGAATGAATGGCTTTATAAGGAATATTCCCAGTGAAGTGTTTTTTTACTAGGATCTGTTGTTGACTAATATGCCTCTGCTATGTATGTTCCCTAACTGACATATATTATATATCGTGACAAAAGATTGTTACAATGACAATTTCTTTTGATTAACATTTATCCTGGTGATTTGGTGTTGTTCTTGTCTTGTATTTTTGTTGTTGTTTTGGTTGGAATGTTTTGTTTGTATAATGAATTAATCATCCAGCAATTGCGAGCAATAGTTTTCACCAATTATGCAAACCATTTTTTTGCTGTCATAATTTTCTCGTACATAGTTTATGAAAAGAAACCTTGAAGTGTTTTGTTGTGTACACATAAATAATATTTAAATTGAAAATTGTTCATTAACAAAGGATAAAACCAAAAAATAGTAAGCTCTTTTGTACCAGAAGAGTCCATAAGGCAGTTATTTATACCAGTTTCTATGGTGCAAGCAAATAAAAACTTAAATCTGCTATTGTATTTAAGTAATCTGATATTAGTATTTGGTCTGAAGGATCATATACTGCTTCTACTTTTAGTTTGTCGGGATTTTTTTTAATGGTTAATTTACTTATATAAGGAGATGGGTGGGGATATATCAACTTGAATGTATTTTAAGAGCCAAAGATAACAAATCAGATATAAGCCTATATATTTGTATGTAATAGAGCTTAGTATTCTCTCTCGAAGCCAAACTTTGCCTTATAATCTCACTTCAGTGGAGTCTGTTTAAGGTTAACTTTTATAAATAGATGTTATCTGGTCCATTATATATATATGGCAGGTTAAAATCTAAAAACAGTTAATATTCATTAAGACCATTTCATGGGTACCTTTCATTCGATTATAATACTGACCACTTGATATTTCATTGTAAGCTGGGACTTTGTTCTCGAAGACTCCATTTGAAATAGTTTGCATTTAATGAGATAATAAAATGCAGAACATGAGCAATAAAATATGTTTCTTCTCATGTCTAGACCATAAATTAGCAAATTTCTATAATGATTGTCCATTCCACAATCTCACAGTTGATGGTATAAATTAATATTAATGGCTATGGACTCATGATTGCATTGCGGGGGATTGTGAATTCTGGCTAGGAAGAAGATATATTGAAAAGTGTGAAATAAATTTGTACTTTTATTCCCTGATGTTTCCATATTCAATCAAAGGTTTGATTCTTATTAGTTTCATTGATACAAATAATCAAAGGAAAGTGGTTATTCATTTTTTATGAAGTGTATTATATATAACATAATATTATATTCTGGCCCCAGTGAGATTTAGCTTAAACAGACTCCATTGAATTATGTATTCAGCCTCATTAAAAATGTATTTTAAAATGAAATTAAAAGGTTCATGTTTTCTAAACTCATGAGAGAAATGATCATTCATATCCCTACAGTCATACAGTTAAGACATTGTTGCATTAGATAATGTTGATATATTATTGTTGTATTATATCATGTAATATCATGTATATATGTGTGTTATTAAGTCTTATTGTTGTTTTGCATCTAAATGAACATTTTGTGTGATATCTGTGATATATTTGGACTTTTTTGGCATTCAATGGATTTAAATAGTTAACTTTGTATCTGACTACTATTTTTATTTTCATTTTTTATGTTTTGTAATGGTAGGCCTGATGTATAGTTTTCTCTCATTTAGTTTATTTGATCTTTTCTTTGTGTACACTTGAGATATTACATTGTTGGTTTTTAGTACTTTTTTCCCCCCTTTTACGCATTTTTGTTTTGTCACAGCTTTCTAACGCTAACGATAAGAACATATATTACATTGCATTCTGTAATTTTGTTTCTTTATGTAATTTAATTTTAATTTTGTTGTTACTAAAAATTATTTGTTTTTTCTTATGTATGATGATGAAGATCTACATTGTGGGATGGCCTAAGTATACCAAGTGTGTTATTTACTGCTGAATTTGATATCATTTTTCTGTCATTTACATCATTTTGTATGATTAGCATATTATCATTATGTTTATTATTGTTGTCATTATTGTGATTATTTTTATTATTATTATTATTATTATTATTATTATTATTATTATTATTATTATTATTATTATTATTATTATT